>OMNW01015763.1:27238-46530 GCA_900303245.1 Selene dorsalis
GGGGGAGAGGGGAGGGGGAGGGGGGGGGGGGGGGGGTAGAGACAGAGATAGAGAGGCAGAATCACTGAAGAAGCACAAGGGAGCTTGTGAGATGTGCAGAACAAATACTGACAGGCTGAGAGACAGACAGCAAGAAAGAGGGAGCGAGCAGCACCTGAGAGGAAGCAGCAGCAGCAGCAGCAGCAGCAGCAGCAGCAGCAGCTTAATTAGCATCAGGAGGAGATTCGGTCACAGGCAGCCTCCCCAGGACTCATGTAGATAAACTGCTGTTACCGCTTGTGGAGCAGCACAGGGTGGCTACAGCAGAGGAGGAGAACGAGGCTGGAGCCAGAGCTTGAACGAGAGGATGAGAAGCATCGCTGCCACCTGACTCAAAGTGGGAGTCAGCCTCAGCACCTGCAGCGGCGGTCTGAGCGCTCCGGCTATCAAGGAGACTGGGGCAGACGGAGAGAGAGCTGCTGAGATTATGCGCGGGGCAGAGAGCTCCTGTGGATTCCCCATCTTTGGCAGCGGCAGCAGCAGCAGGAGGAACAGAAGCTGTGGCTCTACAAACAGCAGCAGAGCTAGCTGGAGCTGCAGCAAAACAAGGAGCTCTGACTCCAAAGCTATTTATTTATCAAGAAATGACGGTAGCATCCACGGCCAAGGTCTAACAGGGACCAGCTGTCCATGTAGCCACGGTGTTGAACGTACCTGTAGCCAGAGCAGTGAGGGTAACTGCAGAGCTGGTGCAAAGGTGCCCACAGCGGTGCAGTTGGTTGTAGTTGTAGCAGCAGCAAGGGGGGGCAGTGGCTCAGGACACTGAATGACCAGTGTGGCTCATGAAGGCCACCTGGATCCGCTTGCTGAAACGAGCCAAGGGAGGTCGCGTCAAGAGCTCCGACGCCTGTGTAAGCAGATTTTTTGAGTATGTTTACACTGTGAAAGTTGATGTTTCTGTGTGCATGTGCTTGTCTCTAGTGCATCCATCAGTCCATAGCGTTGGGAATCAGCGTAGCGCCGTTACGTGTTTCCCGGTGAAGACGAGAAGCTGCGAGTGTTGTTAAATGTTATGGCTGTCAGTTTCTGGGCAGAGCTCCATATCACCTCCCTGTGACCCACTGAGATGGTGCTCTTCATCACTCCCCAATCATTTTGCTGTGACCTGATGGAATAATCCTAACAGTCCAGGTACATTCACCTGGGCTTTTCCAGGCCAGATATATCTCATAAAACAGATGCTAATGCGCTATTAACAGCCAATTTAGGACATTTATATCCTCATGGGAACGCTGCATTTTAACCATTAGCAGCGTTTGAAGAATTCAGAAAGACACTACACACACAGTAGTTGTAGATGTTTTGAAAGCCACTTGGGAATTTGTACAATCCTGAATGTGATGACAGCAAATACAGCCCATGGATAATTAATGAGCTTGCTTTCAAATGAGTTATTCATATCAGGTAGGCCTACAAAGCAGGGAAACAATGAGAGACAGGGACAGTTGACAAGCAGCATGGTTTCATATCAGCCATGAATATGAATCACCTTGTGTTATATATGGTAACACAATACTTACGTTATCCCAACACATAAGTCAGGTAGAGACGGGAGAGGCATGAACCTCCTTTGTATGTATGTGATGGCTGGGTAATTCTAATCAGGCAGGGAGTGAGGGAGGCTATTTTTAACTCAGACAACACAGTGTAATGGTGCAGTGAGATGAATGAAAGACCTTGTGTGGGTGGCATAGTAGTGTGCAGGTAAGGATAAAGATCAAACTTCACTTTGTTAAAAATCCTTGTTTTTGTCCTTAGACATACGCCTGAAACTGAGTTTTGCTTATGGGAAATTCTTCTTCTACATTTAAGCTGTGGCTTTTAAAGGCAGAGCTGGTTCCTTTAATGTTGAATAGGCTATACAGAATCTGAATTTTATCTGTTATCACACTGTTGTTGTTGTTGTTTCCAAGATAACAGCTGAACTATTCATGCTTAAAGTGGGATTACCAGCATAGTGGAGCAGAGGAGCAGTAACTGCCATCTTGAGCGCAGAAGAAAACACAGTTGGGGATGCTGAAGCTCTAGAATAATATTGAGATGCACAAAATTCAGAATTAATACATCTCAAACAAATTGCAAACAAACGATAGATAGGACGTTTGATTTCATTAACTAATAATGTTGTTTCATTCTTAAACTCTTTTCTCAGCTTTCCCAAAAGGCAAGCGCTGATTTCAGTTTACTGTTTTCTGCCTTTACAGAGTTGAGTGGTTTAACACATGACATGCAAGCATGACTTCACCTCCTGTTATTTACAATGTGTTTTTGAATTGCATCTAACAATAGGTGTGCATAGGTGCTGCAATGCACTGTATTCAAGAGCGTGTGTAACATAGTAATTGTAGGTGTACAGGTGTGTGTGGGAGGCTCATTGTTTGGAGAAACAGAGACGTAATGGGACCTTGTGTTCATCAACATTTCCCCCAGAGTTTGACACAGAAAGATCACAACAAATCTGCAGTGGAGCAGCTGAGAGAGGGAGCTAAGGATAGAAAAAGAGCTGCTGGTAATGTGATTATATGAAAGATAGTTTGTGTCCTTTGGCATGTTGTACCAGAAAAAGAAGAAGTGTCCATTATTTGTTACAGATCCAGAGCTCTTGATTGATTTCCTCAAGTTGTTACAGTGATTTGATTGATTGCAGAATTACATGCAGCCATTGCACTCATTATTTCGCAAAATCATCTGAGATTCCTTTGATGATGGGAGTTTAACACTTCATTGTGTGTGGGTGTGCTTAGACAAGTTGCACAACCTCCAAAGTTGAACATGTCTTTGAGGAGTGAGGGTAATGAAAAGCAAACCACTTGTCTCCAGTGTCTTCAAGCCACTGTGAAGCCCACTGAAGTGTGTATCCAAATGGACATTGTTAAGGTTCAGTGTGTGTGTGTGTGTGTTGCTCAAGTGTTGCTGTTTGTGTCTCTTAAGGGTTCGGCCGACTCCTACACCAGCCGTCCATCAGACTCCGATGTGTCCCTGGAGGAGGATAAGGAGGCAGTGCGCAGAGAGGCAGAGCGACAGGCTCAGGCACAGCTCGACAAGGCCAAGGTTGGTATCATACATCCAATGCTACTAAGCTCACTCTGTCCACCTCATGCCTGCTGAGACATAGCGTCTCTAGGCTCAAACATGAGTGTCAGAAACAGTTTGAGTGGTTATTTTGTATTTCTTTGAGAGTTCAGTACCTTAAGTAGCTTTTGACCACTTGTTGCACCATGTAAAGGGCCAATAGATTCCAGTTTTGTTTATATTGTTAAACTATCCATTGATTTCAGCACTGATGGGCAGTTGATATTGATAATCAGAATGAAGTATAGAAATGCACCCAATAAGGCAAAAAAGAAGACTTCAAGGACACAAGCATAGATATAAAAGTTGCATTAAGTAGAAGGTCAAGAGTTGGGGTTAGATGTGTAGTTGTGGTGGTGAGGGCCACAGGCAACAGGATGCATTCTGTCAGTGTGGGTCCCCACAAGTATATTAGTTATCATGTTTGTATAGACAAAAACTGGTTTATTATGCTTGAATGAATGATGGCAGGCATCACTCAAATACTAACATAAACTTTACACTGGCCTGTTTGTTATTGGAAGAGGAAAAGCTAAGTCTGCTTCCTTTTTGGTTTCTTTTTTGGGGCCTACATGTTTGTTCTTTATCTGTTACGATTATAAGAAGCTTAGCTTCTGTATTTTCAGTCTGGCTGGGGAGGACTAGTCAGATTTCAGTAGGGCACGGGTCTTTATGAAAGAAACAGTCTCCACCTCCTGGCACTGAGAATGATACTCTAATGAATATTTCTGTGTAAAGTTTGTGTTACCTCAGCTCTCCTAGTCTGAGGTTTTGAAATGATTATTGTATATCATTTAATGTTGGGAAAAGATTAGTGGACAGTGCTGCAGGATAGACTAGGTGACTGTACTAGAAGCAGGATATTAGAGATGATTTCAGCTGGTTTCTCAGATGAAGAAATGGCCGTTAGGGGCCACTGATGTGAGAGGTGAGGGGCCTTCGAGGGCTCAGCGTCACTGTTTATCAGAGCCAAGCCTCGCCTGCTCTGGTCCGCTCTGAGCCACAATTAGCAGCATATAAACAAACACACACACGGCAGAGCAGGCCTGCCTCTGCGCAACAGGAATTGCAATCAGAGCTCACTTCCACAAAATCACTCAAATCGCTGGCACTGTAAAGATTTATGCCTTTGATGTGCAAAATAATTCTGCTATCTTCAGTGCACATTCTGTCCTCTTCCTGCTTTGCAGCTCACTGGATAACTCATTGTGTTTTATTTTTGCATATTAATTCAAAAAAAATGTCTGAAAAATTGGTTTATTGTCTTTCACTGGGTGTTAAGTGTCTGTAACAACTAGTTTGCTCATTAGCTGTAAACCAAAGCTTTTGGCTTTCCATCCGCTCTAGCGCACATTTTCCTCCTGCACTTTGTCTCTGAGCAGCTCAGAGCTGGCAAAGACAGATCATTCCTGCAGATCTATGTTGTTATTTTCCAGAGTCACCCTCTCTGGCTCACTAATTAAAAAGATAAGTTGCCTTTATAGATAACCTAGCACAGATAACCCCCGCTGGCATTTTACATGACAGATGACTAGTAAAAAATAGCCTCTCAGTGGTCTGGCCACCAGAGAGAGCGCAGGCTGGGGTCAGAGGAAGTGCAGACTCTCTGACTGTGAGTGTTTATGGGCAGTAATTCACCACCACTTCTCTAACATACCGCTGATATTTGTAGATAATGAAGATATGCTTGGTCTCACTGGCACAATATATTTCTTCACACGTATTTACATAGACACATGCTAAACACCATCTGTTGCCTCTTATTGACTTTAACTAGGTCAGTCCACCAATTTTACACATCAGAATGAGGTAAGCCAAACACTGGCATCACTACTTAGCCCAGTTGTTAATGTCTTTTTGTGGGGTGTTGGCAAGTCTAAAAAAAAATAAACCAAATGATGTCATGTGGGGTTATCTCGACTCGGGTTCAGGGACCATTAATTTTTAACCGAAACCCTGCATTTCAAATGGGGCAGTTGCAAGTTAAGGGCCTTTACCAGTGAGAGAAGGATTTACCAAAAGATACCTTAATCATGGGAAATGAAGTATCTAGGGTGTTTGGAGCCATGTAATCAAATCATAAGTCTAGATATTTGGCCTCTTCTACATTTATTTAGTTTTTTTAGTTGTTCCCAAATTTTCCCAAATGCATTGGAGGTAACAAGTGCATTCATAAATGCAAACTAAAAATACTGTGTGCCATTGTGGATTAAATGGGTCCTTTATTTTGTGATCATAAATCAATTGAAAAAAAGTTCTATTATGGTTTTATTTTAAATGAATACTAATTTGTGCAATATAACAAGTGGCACATCATTATCCCTCCCTACTCTGTTGCTCACCCTGAGGTTTCTCCTATTTTTTCCCTGTTAAAGGGTTTTCTTGGGAGTTTTTCCTCAGTCGATGTGAGGGTCTAAGGGCAGAGGATGTTGTCATGATGCTGAGTAAAGCCCTTTGAAACAAACTGTTTGTAAAAACGGGCTATACAAATAAAATTGCCTTGCCTTGCCATCTAAACTGGTGTCATTAGACCCCAGTCTTATTCAGATCAGGGCTTTCTGAGATGTCACGGAATGTATTTAAAGTATTTACTGATTTATTTCTGAAAAGTTGTTAATGGTTCAAGATCAGTTCATGGTTGTAGATTCAGAGTCACTTTAAAGAAATAGTAACATCTTTGGAAATGCTCTTATTTGCTTTCTTACCCCGTAGAGGTAGATGAAAAGGTTTATACTGCTCTCATGTTTGCATGCCAAACATGAGGCTACAGTAAGCTGCCAATTACCTTAACATAAACATTGGAGACGCGGGAACATTTGTCCAAAGGTAATAAAATCAACACAAAAACCTACTGTATTTCGATACTTTCACAAGCTGTAACTCATCAGTGACAATGGATACAGGATGGAATCTAACTTGCTGAATTAATGTGCTCACATTAAAGTATATTATACAATCTGTGATAGAAAACAAAGCATAAACATCCTCAAGCTATAAATTCCAGGCTAAAAAGAAACGGTGATGGTTTAGTTGCAGACGTAAACAGTCTTCATTTATCAGTGTGCTGTATGCCTGAATGCCTGAATGCCTACATTTTATTAAAGCAATCCTGGATAATTATAGAAATATCTTCCCACACTAAATTAATGAAGGTTAAGATTCCCCCTGCATAATAATACGTTTTACAGGCTCTCAGCTGCAGCTTAAGGCCAGAGCTCAGAGAATTAATTTCAAATCGATCCACAACATTCAAGGTGAAACAATGTGGGAATCTTGATTTATAGCATGAGATACAGTGTGTGTGCTACTAATGGAGAGGCTGCGGCATGTTACATGGCAAATCAGCACCAGCAAGGGCAGGTGTTCACTCAGTCACTGTAAGTACAGAGAGGACTGGGAGGTATTAACTAATGAAATATGCATGGTGTGATGTGATATTGTGACGAGCGTTGTGCGGTGTTAATTGGCTGTGGTCCATAGCGCTGCCTCCCAAGGCTCCCAGTTACAGATAGGACCTCTCTAGAGCTGGTTATCTCGATCTTTTCCTTAGCGTGCCTCTTATCTCCTTGAATGTGTCTCCTCTTTTCTGCTTGCCCCCACCCCCCCCATCCTCTCTCTTCCTGTCCATCTCTCTTCTTCCCTCCTTTTCATCTTCCTCTTCTCATGCTTCTCCCCCAGTCTCTCACCCTGCACCCCCTGTCTTTTTCCCTCGTTCACTGCAGTCAATATGGCATCTATAATGAAAGCCTGTGTTACATAAGTGCCAGAGCAGTATGGGCTGGTCAGAAGATGTAGAGATACTGCACGGCAGCATAATGATGCTGTTATGTACGTATCCTGCAGTCACCTGCGATATAAGGTTACGATTCCTGTGCGTGCTATTGCCTATAGGTCTGTAAAAAACCATTGAGCCTGTAGAGAGCCTCACCTGACAGGCAGCCATGATGGATAAAGGCGAGCAGAGCAGCTGGGAGGGTGGAAAGAGGCAGCGGTCCATGAGACAACCCAGAGAGCACACATATGTACAAGTGTGTACTAATGGACCTCATACCTTCATGCAGCCATGTGACTCAATGCATGCAAACACCAAGGACGCTCTGTCCTCTACAGGTCCCAGCACTGCACATACTGGATTGGATGATCTCCTCAGTGGAGATGTCACACACTAACACACACACACACACATACACACAGCTTACAGTCATCACTCCACGGAATATTTACATTGCTGTCCACATGAGGAAAACGATTCCAGGAGGATTTCACTAATGTATTATTTTCATAATCCCTCATAGTTCATCATAGTCACTTCACACCTGTTGTATGTCAATGAGGCATTAGTGGACATTGAAAGCCATAATGAAGGAGAACGCTCATCATCTGTAAAGCCCCTCCTAGAGCCCAGTGATGAATTATTCCCATAATAGTAAGTTTCACTAAGCTTTGCTGTCTGCTTCAAGTAGGATTCACATCTAAGCAAATCCAATCAATCACACTTTCCTGTTCAGTTATTAAGTTGAATGATAAAGTGCTGCATGAAAAATATTCATCTTATCTTCGACTGATTCTCATGTGTACTCCTGACACTGAACTGAAACTGTGCTGTTCTGATGGTACACTAACATTTAAGGTTTCTTAGGGAAGATAGTAGGACTGCTCTGCTCTGACGAAACGTCAACACGACGGTTTGGAGTGAACTATTAAAGTGTTTTTTAGAGTCTGTATCAGATCCAAAAAAAGTTACAGCATCAAAGCTCTGATCTAGTGGCTTCAGTTTGGCTTCCATCTCTGAATTACGTACCCTTCCCCTCATCGTTCTCCCTTTCATCTGCAGGTAAATATTAAGCGTGTGAGTATACGCCAGGAGATTACTCTAAGCTACATCCCTGTGCATTCGTTTTGGCTCTCAGTTGACTTCTGTCATGCCTGTCACAGAGTCAAAGGCAGAGCAAATGTAATCTGGTTGAGGGCATGACCATGTTGCCAACTGTTGCTGCCATTGCCGCCGGGCTGGCTCCAAGATTATGTCCAAAAGCATTTTATGTAATTCTTAAAGGGATGTGTCTTATGTGGCTATTTTAGTCTTTAGCAACACCAGAAATCTACTATGGAGTGTTTTTCCATGAGCGTATGCTTCTCCAATTACATTTTTTCATGGTGTGTTTTTTTGTTGTTGTTGAGGTGTAATGTGTTACTATGGGGAAAGGAAATTTGCCCCTGCTTTTTTGCAAAAATATCCGTGTCTGGAAGGAAAGAAAATGACTATGTCACAGAGCATGTGGACAGTCTGCGGTGTTAGGTGGTTATATCACGGCCTGTGGAGGTACAGGAAACATTTCATTAGCTGCATGCATTATCTCAATGGACTGACTGTTTGTCCCAAAGAGGAAGGTCAGCAGTGATGAGATAGGAAGGGCCAGTATTGATTCAGCCATTGTAAAGATTGTGGAATTGATTTATGAACCATTTACACGAGTGCTGTTTGTGCTACTCATAAGTGAGCGCAAGACAAGAATCCCGTTTTCCTATTGGTGTGGAAGTGGTAATCGCTGCAGACGCCAACATGTTGCATTATTCTGAATTGTTAAGCGTCTGTGTTTTAGCCTGTGGTGGAGAGAGACCATGCAGCAGCCACATCAGTCATGTAGAGATAGCTAGACTAAGTCTGGATGAGTCAGAGCCAGCTTGTTCCCCTCACCCAGGGTTATTTTTACACCTTGCATTGAGAAAAGAATCACAGCTCAGTGATAGGGTGCAAAAAAATATTTTAAAGACCAACTCTCCACTCTCTTATAGTAGCTCTGAGGATAGCTTAGGTCTGGATTTCTTAGATACTGTTGCTGTTTAACAGACGTTGGTATCTTTTGCACAATCTTGACATTTTCATTTATCTCCTTCCTCTGTTTTTCCTGGCAGACCAAACCAGTTGCATTTGCTGTTCGCACAAATGTCAACTACAGCCCGAGTCACGATGATGATGTCCCTGTGCCAGGCATGGCCGTCTCCTTTGAGGCTAAAGACTTCCTCCATGTCAAAGAGGTGGGCCGTTACTTTCCTATGTGAGGTGATATTCACCTTAATGATGCTGAGGGGAAACAAGGATGATGATTAAGGGAAGAGGGAGGATGCCAAAGGTGATATAAAAATATTTTTAACTATTTTGTTTAGAAATTTAACAATGACTGGTGGATAGGACGTCTAGTGAAGGAAGGCTGTGAAATCGGTTTCATCCCCAGTCCAGTGAAGCTTGAAAACACTCGTATCCTCCAGGAGCAGAGAGCCAAACAGGGCAAGTTCCACTCCAGGTAAAAAGACTCTTCTGCACCAGAGTCCTTTAGTTTTGCTGTGAAATCATGTAAAAATGAATTTATACTACTTAAAGCTTGATTTTGTTGATTTCACAAAAGAAATAATCCTTCTTATTTCAGTAAATTGGGAGCAAACTCATCTTCTAGTTTAGGTGAAGTGGTTCCTAACTCACGGAAATCTACTCCTCCTTCGTCTGGTAAGTAGCTTTAGAGACAAATCTTGCAACCATCACCAGCTTCATACTTCACAAGTATTCTTTATCCTTTTGAACAAACGTTTAACCATTTTATTTAAGCTGAAGGTAAGAGTCAACACTGATGTTTCTACTTGCAGTGAAGCTGTTATCTGTCTGAGTTCCATACTGTACTTTTTAGTGTTTCATTTAGTCTCTCTGTGATGTGAAATGTACCCGTTACCTGTGACCTCCTGTGTTCACCATTGTGTGATGGTGCTGTTGTCTGTCTGTGTGCGTAGCCATTGACATAGATGCCACAGGCTTAGACCCCGAGGACAATGAGCTTCCCGTCAACCTTCGCTCCCCTAAAGCCAGTCCAAACACTGTCATGTCGCCCTTAGCAAAAGAGAAACGAATGCCCTTCTTTAAGAAGGTAAACTGTACAACCCCACCCTCTCTTCTTCTTCTCTGTCCGTCCGCTCAGCTATGACTAAAATGCCTGTAGCTGCTCGGCCTCACTCAGCGCCCGTCCTGTTTGTGTACACCACCGTCTTTTTCCCCCTCGGCGTGTACCCGCCATTAGCATGCATGCCTGTTCTTAACCTATCTCTTTCTCCTCTTCCATCTCACCACAGCTAAGCAGAAGCAGAAGTCGGTAAGTTGTGGTCTGCTGTGTGCTGGCATAGCAGGGTCTGGGGATGACCTCCATTGTCTGAACTGTAAAATACCTGTGATTCCTGAGCAGAGACTCGGCTTTGCCCTGACCTCTCACCCTACTCACTCCTTCTGCAAACCTCTGTGTTGTGTTTGTGATTGTCTTTGTGTTTGTAAGTGAACTTGTGATTCAGATTCAGTGAGACCTCAGCTTCTTAGTAAAATACATACTGACCATTTTTGCAGTTGCAACATTCTGGAAAATACAGGTATTCACCTTTGTGATGAGAGTGAAATGGGAAGACTCTCAGATCTCCAATTAAATAAGCTGAAGTCAGGAGACTGTCAGTTTATCTTAGTATAAAGACTGGTTGAGCTGACTCGAGGTCTATAGGTCTGTCTAAAGGTAACAAAATCTACCAACAAGCACTTTTCAAGCTGACTGATTAATAAGTGCTATTTCTCTTTTATGTGGTCCATACAAGAACCAACCAAAAAGTACAACTTCAAACCCAAACTTATGAAGCTCATAAAACTTAATTACGGTAATTATAATTTTTTATAGAGATTAAATAAACATGATACATTGTGAGAATCAGTGACGGTTAGAGGTGCTTATTGGGAATATTTTTAATATGTGTGAGGAAAAGAAAGAAAGAAATGGCAACTGTGCGATATCAATCCTCTTGTCTAACTCCCTGTAAGAATATATAAGCATATTTCCTGAATTGTCAAATTATTCCTTTTAGCCTTTAGCATTTAAAGAGTCAACATCATGACATTCAATGAAATATTTCTTCATTACCAAAACATATTTGCTATATAGCAAACATATGCAAAATCCATTTTACAATGAATCAAATTGATATAAAATGCTGTAAACTTTGTTCAGTTAAAACAGATCATCAGTTGGTTCACTTCCGACAATGTCATATTATAAAACGCTGACATGATAATATCGTCAAAGTAGGCATTGTTTCCCATGATTACGCAGACAAAAAAACCAAGGTTGAACTAAGGCTACCAAAAGCATTTTAGCAGAACCGCACTGTCCATTAATACCCTCATGTTAGTCAGCAGTAGTGTGCATCAGTTCCCACAAAGTCCCAGGGGAAGCCCAGTGACGACAGCAAATGTTAGAAAGAAAATGTCTGGAAGTGGAAAGAAGAGTAAGAAGAGACAACACGTAGGCTACTGACACACATCATAAAGATGGCACAGACTGAGAGAGCAGCTTTAACATGGGCGAGAAATAAAGGCTAAGTGAGATAATGAAAATGAAACAATGATTGTGTGGTGAGTGGTGCTGCAGTCTTTATGTTGTTAAGGGAGGGACTCCTTGACTCTGCTGCACAGCTGTCCGCTCTCCAACGGTGCTGCGAGTTATCATGCACTGGTGTTGCTGCAGTAAAAAGTACTTTCATGTTGCACCAGTGTGCTAGTTATATCCACACACTTTTCAAACTTACTGCTCTGCCAAACACACAACAGCGTCAGATTGGCTGCTTTGACGTCAGATGTAGACAGAAATGCACTTCCCCAGAGAACGTCCCAAGAGTGCGTAATTAAGGGTTTTAAAGGTAGTCTTTTTAAATTATTTAAAAAGAAGGTTTTTTATCCTGAGGACACACACACACACACTTTTGCCCATTAAGTTGGAATAATTTTGTTTTCAGATTCATATTCCTCTTTTTATTCCTATTTATACACATCAGTATATGTATGGTATGAAGCGTCGGAACATATCAGTTCCCAGTCCCTGTTCTGGTCCCTGTCTGGATCCCGGATCTGGTCCTGGTCCTGGTCCCGGTCCGGGTTCCGATTCGGGTCCCGGGACCGGGATCGGGATCGGGACCGGGACCGGGATCGGAACCCGAACCGGAACCGGGACCAGGACCAGATCCGGGATCCAGTTGACAAATGTCAGCCTTTTGAAAAATATTTCAAACTGAGAGCGTTACAAAAGCTGAGCTCCCACTTAGTCCCTACAGTAGTGAGCAAGTTTACGTGTGTCCTAATTTCCCGAGTTTTTCAGCCGAAGCTTCTGTCCCCTCTCAGACTAACCTTTCCTGTTATATGGTTCCCTCTTTACCCAGTAACATCAGAACCATGAAATGAGACATAAACGTTATGAAACTTTGCCATTTGCTGCGTAACCTGCTTTGAGATTTTGATGTTAAAAAATTGTAAAAAACATGACCAACAAATCTGTCGTAAATCAAATCTTGAGACGTCCCATCTCATGGTTCACGATGTTCCAGAGCTTTTAAATTGTCTAGTTCATTGTTGTTCCAACCCCTTGAGTGATTTGTGATTGTGAGTGTTTACTCTGTCTCCATAAATGAGTGCAATGAGTGTTCTTCTTCTCCTCTCTGAAGACGGAACACATTCCTCCGTACGATGTTGTGCCTTCCATGCGGCCCGTGGTTCTGGTTGGACCATCACTGAAGGGCTACGAGGTGCGTCAGCTTTGATATTTCAAACACATCTGGGAATTTATTTGAAAACATGCATGACCTTAACTGTTTTTTATCTTGTGAACTGCCTGTCTACAGGTGACAGACATGATGCAAAAAGCACTGTTTGACTTTTTGAAACACAGATTCGAGGGAAGGTAAGTTCCCCGTGACATTTGAAAATACAAGCTCTCATCCTTCTTCCTTCCTCATTCTTCGTCTCTCCCTGACTCTATAGGCTGGTATTTATCTGTCCCCCGAGGTTAGCCAAGGGAGTGTGTAACAAGTTTGTTTGGCCTGGAGATGTGTGCTGCTGCTTTAAATAGTCCCTCTCCATGTCCTTAATAGGCCATAGTGGGCCCTAGAGCAGGGAAGGGTTCTCCTTACTCAATGTTGAGTACATCCACCCATCTACAGCAGAAAGGCCATGAAGTTAAACAACACTAAAATCCACTCAGGCCATTGGCAGCTGTGGATAATACTGTTTATTCCCCTGTGAGCCCTGTCCTTAAAACATGATTTTAACTAATGTAGGCTTCATGTTGTTATCAAACTATCAAAATCTGCTTCTTCAAATGCTGTTAGAGGGTGAATTTATCTTCAATGTGCAGTGCACTCTTTTTTTGAAAGAGAACAGGAGTATATGGATCATATCATTGCACTTATAGGTTGACTGGCGTATTTGTTTTTATGTATTATTAGTGTTAGTTTTGTGTCCTGTGGCATTCTCCACAGCTCCATTATTTTACATGAATTTTAAATGGAAATCATGTGAACACATTGAGCGAGTATTTGTTCTTAGTTATTAGTTTAGTTTAGTTCATTTAGTTATATTAAGACAACATTTTGTTCCCTGCCTTTCTTCATAATTGATAAATGAATCCGTCATGAAATCTTCTATAATTACAATATATTTCAGAATGTTAGTGTCACAATCTAATCACAAAGAGGATACATACTCTGTGCTGTAATTCTGATAACATCTCAATATGATTCACTAGACCTGTAGGAAAAGATTAACTTTAGATATTAGAATATTCATGCAAGGGTCTCTAAGAGACGCCTAAGTCATCCATGTACAAAGAGCAGGGATCATAAATGACATCTGTTTACATGATTTTCAACAAGTGTATGCCTGAATTTTGTGTGTTGTAACTCTCACTCTCTGCTCTCATGTATGTTTGACTTTGAGTTGTTATCATCTCTGTGTTTCCTCTCTATGTCCAACAACAGTAAATGTATATCAGATGAAGTCCATGTTATCAGATTAACTTGGCATTTTTATGGTCTCTTGTCTCAGAATATCAATCACTCGCGTCACAGCGGACATCTCTCTTGCCAAGCGCTCAGTCCTGAACAATCCCAGCAAGCACGCCATCATTGAACGCTCCAACACACGCTCAAACTTGGGTAAGCTTGGGTTAGATATCACCACAGTGCCTGGGAACATCTGGTGTTTTGATTCATAATGTTTTCAAGGAGACCGGCTCATGTGGAAAAGGAAGGAAGCGATTAAAGAAACTCTTGACAATGGTAATAACTCCCGGCGGCCCAGAGTGGCCTTGGTCAGTTTCTTTTGTTAGGAATGAAAGATAGAGTATAAACGCACGATAACAAGTTCAAGAACCGCTCTGATTTGACTGGGCTTGATTGGGGTTTAGATGTGATTAGAATGAAACAGATTCCTGAGTCAAACAGAGGTGACAAGGCTAATCTTTGCTATGTATCACCATAAGCATCAGTCAGAGGCTGCAGCAGAGCAAGAGGCCCCAGGAAAACCACAGGCTAGATGGAAAAAGTGTATATGTCAGTTTTTATGATTACCCACTCTGTACCTCAGTGATGTGACCTCAGTCTCTTCTGCCATTTGCTGTCCCAGAAGAAAAACTCCAGAGGGACACTAAAACCACCAGTTTCAGAGTGCTCGTTATTTGAAGTGAATGCCACTTGGAGTTTGTTTGGTCATTTATTCACACACTTGATTCTGAAAAGAATATCCTTCTCAATTTTGTGCTCTACGGAGACTTATCTTCACTTTCAGCCCAAAAACATCTGCCAAAAAGAGCAAGGTTTGCATGTTTGTCTCTTATGCAGATGAACATTTTCAATCAGGACTGACATTGGCTTGTTGCTGTTTAATCCTCTGTTGCCTCAAGATGCAATAAACAATTTCAGGAAAGATGCAGCATTTGAAACAAGTGACATTATCTCACCCCACAGGCATATTTTAGGAGGAAAATGAGACTTTGTGACTCACTTGTCATCTAGATGAGCTTTCAGGTTGGAATGTTTTCATGTTATCAGTGTACTTTAGCCTTCGTCGTGACGGGAAGTCATGAGGCCTGGCCATGATTCTCGCAGACTGGGATTTGTGCCCTGCTGTGATATTTGTAGGATTGTTTTTGCAGTCACATCGTCATCTGCTGGAGTGGGGGTTGTGTGATGTAACAGTCAGCATTTGTTAGAGGTACCAGAACATGGCTCACTGTTTCATCTCAGAGCTGTTAGTATCCAAGCCTTGTCCCTAAAGTAATGGAGTCTTTTGAATATTTAAGTCAGACAGAAAGGAGCCGAGCGCTGAGCGACTGATGCAAGTCGGTCAAATTATTCAAATCACATCCAGTGAGTAAATAAAGATTTATTCATATGGTACTTTTCAAGAAGTTCTTCACAATTAAATATTAAATATCCAATAAATAGGACAGTAATGAATATAACATACAGGCTGCCAAACAAACCAAGTGGAGATGGTGAGTGCATGCTAAATACAGAGGGATAGCTGTGCTTTATATTTAGGCAAACGCAAAATGTTGTTAGTATCTACACAACTGATCATAGTTCCTGAACCATTTGGATTCATTTCATTTCCTTTATCTATAAGGACAACATACAACATTTCTTGACAAGAAGTAAAAAAAATGGGAGTTTTAAATAGTAACATGTTTTCGTATGATACATTTCCACTGAAAGACAAAAGATGATAGTATTGAGACTTTCTCCAGACTGTTGAAGACAAAGCTTTAATAATAACCCCCACTGTCCCTTTCTCTTCAGCTGAAGTCCAGAGTGAGATTGAGCGGATTTTTGAACTGGCCCGGACCTTACAGCTGGTGGTTCTGGACGCTGACACCATCAACCACCCGTCACAGCTGGGGAAGACTTCCCTCGCCCCCATCATTGTCTATGTCAAGATCACCTCCCCCAAGGTGAGCGACGAATCTGATGCAATGATGAATGCAGAAAAACAAAAATCAGGAAAAGTCCCGTGGCGTACACTGTGAAAAATGAGGACAAGTGAAAACAATAGGAATGATTTTCCCTTCACTCTCACAGCCGTGAGTCAACGCCACTGGTTTATGAGTTTGCCTTGTTGATGTGTCTTGTCACTGCTCACATTGTTTTCCTGAAACTGAGCTGCTCCCTAGCTGTGATTTTTAAATAAGGCATGTCAGACGTGGCTGCTCATTTAAAAAGCGAGCAAATGCATGTGGGAACTGATTCATCACTGCAACCTTCAACATGCGTAAAAAAGGCTCATGATTCAGTGATCGGTTTAAAAAAAACACAGACATTTTGGCAACATGAAAATTATAAACAGCGTAGCTACAGAGAAGTCAGTTTTAAATCAAAGTGGCAGCAGTGTGAATCACTCTCAAAGTCTGATATAATTAGCTATTCTACACCGCCTGTCCTCTCAATTACACCAGTTAATTTTATATATATGTGTGTGTGTGTGTGTGTGTGTATAAGCAGCAGTGGAGGTAGTTAGACCATACAACAATGTAAAAACAATCTGTTTACATCCAGTAAACATCTTACATCCAGTGTATCTGATGTATAACTGTTCAAGATGGAGCTAGTTTTATCTACTTTAGATAGTATACTGGGTAGTTTATTCCAGTTCCCAAGCTAAGGGCTGTGTCCCTCCCAAAGGTTCATACAATAGACCTGAGGGTGTGTGAAATGATGAATGAGGTTGCAATGAAGGAAAAGCAACGTTCTATTTCAAAACTCAGTCATTGTTTTAGAGTCGTTTTTTATATATATATAAGTTTATATGTGTTATTGGATAATTTGAAATGAAACTGAGAAGTTTCAAGAAATGTTCCTCAACCACTGGTTTTTAATTTAGAATAATGCCTTATTCTATTAAATCTATTGAAATCCTGATCTGAAAATTAACTTACTGTGGGATAGGGTTGATAGGATTTTTCTTCACAGACTTGATTATTGTCCACACAAAGCCTTCATTTAGGTTTGTCTGTACAACGATCTGAATGATCTTGTTGCCCTCTGTTCTTATTTGCCTTCAGGTGCTGCAGCGGCTCATCAAGTCCAGAGGCAAGTCTCAGGCCAAACACCTCAATGTCCAGATGGTGGCAGCTGACAAACTGGCTCAGTGCCCTCCTGTAAGTCTCCATGGTGAACCCCTGATTTGAATCCAGCATTTAAAATAACCTGTAGTTTTGTCCTTCAAAAATGGTTTTGGCTTCACGCATATCTGAAGTCTGATTATTATTTATTTATTTTTTGAGGCATCATAGCCTTATTATTCTTGCCTGTTCTATTTCTGTTCTTCTCTAATCTGCTCAGTTATTATTTTAGAAAATGAAGCAAGCACCCCGGGCTTGTGAAAGAGCAGGCTTAATTTAATTCAAATAGCAGTCCTTATCTGTAGGGATTTCTCAGAATTGATGCCTAATGCTATTTAGTGTTTGATTCACTGTGTTGTTTCTCACATAGTTTTGACATTTTGTACATGGATATAAATCAGGCTGATTTCTCCACAGATAATTTTAATTTTATTTCTATGCAAGTTTCCCAAAACTGTCCCAGGTCATTGAAGGGGCTTTTATTCTGAAATGACACTGCAGCACCATCTTGTCTTGTTGACCTCATCATGTCTGCTTTCCGTTTTATTTAACTTTGACTGCACCCTGTCCTTATCTCAGGAGATGTTTGACATCATCCTCGATGAGAACCAGCTGGAGGATGCATGTGAGCATATGGCTGATTACCTGGAGGCCTACTGGAAAAGCACTCACCCCACCAGCTGCAACCCCCCCAACCCACTGCTAACGAAGCTGCCCACAGCCACCCTGCCCTCCAGCCCAGCCCTGGTCTCTGGTGTGCAGGTATGAGCGCTGAGCAGATACTGGGTCAGCAGAGGCCACACAGAGGACAGGGTTACCTAGATGGACAGCACAGGAAGTGGTAGAGTTTGGGTCAATATTCAATAGTGTGACACATTTCATGTAGTTTTCATGAAGGAAGAAAACATGTGGAGGTTTATCAGAGCTCACGCTTGATTAATGAGGACATCCTGCAGCTTCTGCAAATACATGACTCACTGAGATCCTTAGTTTGGTCTCATTTAAGTTCCTCATAATGAAAAAGAAGTGGGATCAAATGAACAGACACACAGAGACTGAGAGGAGTAACATCATTATACAGCAGCTGAAGAGAGTTACATAAAAAACACACTTGTAACTTTTTTTAAAAAGCTGAATTACCACCAGCAACAGGGCCAATGTGTCACAGTAGACAATGATGAATAATGGCAGACACTAAGAGAAGATAGAGACAGACAGGAAGTGGACAGGAAGTCCGTTAATCTGCATTTCTTACCATCACATGTGTGTATTTCATAACAAATCATGCAGGACAGATTGTCATATTTGTGGTGTGATTTAGTATTCATTACCCAACATGAGTTACTGGTCTTTTCACCTAATGTCACACATGAGAGTGAAGATGCTGTATAATCCCTCACCTCTACGCTCTCTCTCCATCCACTGCCATCAGAATGGGAAATGTAAGACTGAAAATGAGGAAATCCCTGATATTGATGAGGAGCAGGAGTGAGCTTGGCAGTGGTTGCTAGTGTGGTGAGATCTTTGACATAAAGTTTGCCTCCTGCAGGACCACAGACAACAGTCAGTGGAGCATTGTGTGTGTAGTGGAGTGTGACATTTCATGTTTTCAAGTCTTGTGTGAGTGCAATTGTGTATGTACAATATGCATCAAAATAAAAAGGTAGTAAACATCTGGAAAATCAAAAATACATACACCAGTACCAGCGAGAGTGGAGTGGATATTAGTCTGCATGTGTTTTTTTGTGAGCTTGTAGTGTCTTGTCTTGGTTTGTGTCACCTACTGACTGATGTGTTTTTACTGATCTCAGGGCAGCAGTGCAGAGCAGAAGGGAGATAAGGTGTTAGTGGAGAGACAGGGCTCCAGAGAGGATCACCAGCACCATCATCACCATCACCACCACCACCACCAGAGCCAGGACCAGGCTGCCGCCGACGCAGAGGCCGAGGGGGAGCCCAACGATGAGGAGAAGCCCCTGAGGACAGAGTCCTCCAGGAGAGCCCAGCACATCCACCACCGTTCGTCTTCCACCAGGACTGAGCACCACAACCACCATCACCACCACCACCACCACAGCAGTCGAGCCAGGGGCCTCTCGCGGCAGGAGACTATGGACTCTGAGACCCCTGAGAGCCGGGAAAGCAGAGAGAGCCGAGAGAGCAAGGACTCGGCTTATATTGAGCCGCGCACTCAGCTTCTCCACCGGGAGGAGG
>OMNW01015763.1:46603-70340 GCA_900303245.1 Selene dorsalis
ACCCCCAGCAGCAACAGCGTTACGAGCCGCTGCCCCACCGGGACCACAACCACCATCACCACCACCACCATCACCGTGGTGGGGCCGAGGAGGCCGGCCACGGCACGGGACACCACCGCTCCAAAGAGCGCGAACAGGACCATAACGAACGCAACAAGCAGCGCTCTCACCACCACCACCGGCCGACACGTGACCACCACCATCACTACTACGACCGGGATAGGGACAGGGACCGAGAGGGGGAGGTGGCTCCCAAAAAGAGGGGTGACGCAGGGGAATGGGTCAGAGACTCCTACATCCACCAGTGACCAACCAAATCCCTCCTGAAGCTCATGTGGACTCTCCTCTTCAAGACCAGTCTGTTCTCCCATTGTGCTGCTATACCCTGAAACCACAGCATCCTATTTATGTACACTTCCTTTGTAAATGCTGTTGCATCTTTTTCAATGGCAGGATTTTGATTACATAGATACAAATATAAATATATAAATATATGTATGTGTGTATCTATGCATAGACGTTGTTTATGTGTGGATATGCATGGATATTCTCAAATATGCATATTTTAAACCTGTGTTTGATAAAGCATGACACAAAAGCAGAATTTTTTTTCTGTACTGAGCTGTGCTTTCTGTGATTAGCATTTTTTATTTTATTTTTATTATTATTGTTTTGTTTTTGTTTTTTTGTTTTGCTTGCAACCACTTGAATAATATGTTCCTTCAGACTACTGCTAGAGTTGACTGTTAAGTTGACTAACCAAGTTAGTTTGATGCTGTATTTGCAGAGGTCTTTTCTTAAAAAAAATAGTTTGGCACTTTGGGAAGTACTCTAAATATAAGCACATGAAAGTAGTCGTGAAGTAGCTCTGTCCTTCATAAGCTCATGTGGACTCTCCTCTTCAAGACTGAACTGTAAAGTTCAGTTTGTGTTGAAACTGTTTTACAAGAGGTGTTGATTCAACTCCTGTTGAATTTGTGGTGCTGTTGGGTTGTATCGTGTTACTCTGACATGTGTCTCTATTATTTTGTCCACTCTCATGTATCCTTGAGAGCAGGCTAAGTAACAGAAACGTCTCTGTATGTGCTTTGTATATACTGTACATTTGGGAAAAAAACAAAACAAAAACACCTCTCTAAAACAGTTTCAACAAAAACTGAACATTATAACCTTCAGAGGTAGAACTCACTGCAGAGTCACTGTATCACACTGTGTTTAAATGAGAAGGTCAGTGCCACTCACATCTGTCTGGTAGAAATGAAGCCAACTCTAATAGCCAGTTAGCTTAGCTTAGCTTTGACTGGAAACAGAGGAAACTGACTGTCTGAAGGTGAAAAAAACTTACCAGCACCCAAAGCTCTAATTGACACTTTGTATCTTTTTGTTAAAAAACTGTCAAAAAAAATTAAATAGGTTTTAGATAGGAGAAAAATTTTAGCTAACTTATGCAAACTGGCTGTTCATTGTAGCTTCATGTTTAACAGACAGATCTTAGAGTGGTATTAATCTTCAACAGCTGAGCTTATACATGCATTTCCCAAAGTGTCAGACGACTCCATTAACTACATGTTCATCTTTTATTGCTTAGTTCCCCCTTTTTTTTTTTGAATTCCGCGTCCCCTGGTTTTAGACATTTGGTTCTGCCATATTTATGCCTCTCTGGAGGTGCACCTTAGTCATGCCTTACAAGACAAACGACTTCTACAATAGCTCCCTCTTTGACATGCAGTACTGTTCTCTTTGTATGGGTCCAGAAACATTTTATAACATTGATACACCCTTTATTCTGCACTTTTACTGATTCACATTGGTTTCATGTAAAAGCAATTTGATATGACATTGCAACTTACTGTAGGTTTACTACCAAAACTCCACAATGGTTCATCTTTTATTAAGTCCGACCCCCCCTTTTCTAATGAATGTTGTTTATCTCCCACTTTAATTCCCACTTCATAATATACAGAATGTTCATTTTGGGATATTTCTTCAGTATGTTCTTCACGGAAGAAAAAAAAAGCATTAAAGATACATTTGCAAAACAAATTCAAACAATTTCAGATGTTAACCAGAGAAAGTTGTTGAATCTTCTGTATTTTTGTCATTTTCTCACTCCCCTGCCTAATACAAAGGATTGAGCTAAAATTGAGTCCAAGCCCCTGTTTACAAAACCTCCGACCCCATCCCCTCACTTTCTTTAGTTTGGCCTGACAATTGTAATTATGAAAACTCCCATTTCTATGCTACATTTGTAGCACTACAGATTTTTTAACAGTGTACATGTGTATGTACATAATGCATAAATATAAAGAATAAAGTTGGCGACAAAGAACTGCTGTGAGGGGAGAGGAATATGATGTGTGTTTTGTCAGTAGACCCAGATAGAGAAGGGAAACTGTCTCTAAAAATAGTCTTCTGAAACTCTACTGAAAAATTGAGGTAGATTCACCGGCCTGCCTCCTAAATCGTCATGACAACATCGACAGCAGTGACAGTACTGAAGGGATGTTTCTAAAATGGGAAGCTGTTTCTCCACACTCACAGATGCCTCCAAAATAGACGATCACTCCCAGTCTGCAGCTGCTTTAATCTTAGAACTGTAATGTTGCTAAACAGGAGAAAAAAAACCCTGTAAACATCGAGTGCTGCAGAGAGCAGAGCAGCCATTTTAATCCTCAGCGCACCACTCCAAACAGGAAACGTACAATAAACGGCACATGCAGCCAGTAAGGTGCAGGTCCAGACAGATGTGTGGATGGACCGATAAGAGTCCCAGGAAGAATCACTGAGCCGAGGTCACTCTGAAAGTCCTGGAAACACAGCGTGACAGTCGGACGAACGGGCCAGATGTTTGTGCACTGTAGGGAACCAATCCATAAATTACACTGTGTGCAAATTTAATGAACACACAATTCAAATTGCACTGAATAAATTAGTGGTTACATGTCAAGTCTTATTTAGCATTCATAAGCACTGTATAAACAATAAAGGATTTATAACAGTAGGTGTCCTATAAATAGTATTTGAGCATTAATTAGTACATAAAAATAAAATAAAATAGTTATATTAATATAAATAATGACTTCATAGGAGATATTACCATTTCTTCATTTTGTGGGACCTGTCTAAACTGGCTCCACATTGATAAATTATATTTCAATGCTCTATTTGTATTTAAGATTATAAAAATTGAATTGAATATACCAATACTAATATACTAATAATATGACAATGACTTTCAGTATAATAGTGTTGTGAATGCAAGACTTTTATTTCTAATAAGAATTTTTAGACTTTCATTTAAGTATTTAGAAAGTCATAATCCTTTTATATGATGCTTATGTAAAGCTCAGAAGCATCAAACAGTGCAGTTTATACCCGTTTAAATATCATTGAGTATTGTAATGTGTTTTTCAACCAATATCTTTATTACTAAATAGACATGGAGACAAAAAAAACTATTATTAAAAAAAACTATTATTTACAAACTTTTATGCTGAATAGATGTGAGTGACCTCCCAGTTGTCCAGTCCCCATGGTGACAGCAGTGATTCAGACACAAGTACAGAAACACTAATTAAACGTCCCACTCGACTCGTCCGCCGCTAAAAGACACTAAATTGTTAATACCTCTCGTGACCTCTTTCCTCACGCTACTTCCTGATCCGCGCTCTCGGATCCAGCGAATCCACTGTCACCATGGCAGCTGTGTCGTCACTGTTGTCATGGCAACGCTTGCACTGCTGCATTTGCCAATACTCATTCAGTCTCCATGCCCACGTGCCCCCTCCCTCCTTTTTCCTCTCTCTCTCTGCCTCTCTCTCTGTCTCTCTCTCTCTCTGCCCTCGGTGTTTATAGAGCTTATCCCTATATGGCCCGCAGTTTTAGAGAGCAGCTGTTGGGAGGCAGATGCTGTAAACGGCGCAGTGAGCGTCTTTGTCAACACTGGTCCGTCAAAGCACACAGAGTGTCGTAATATAAACACGACTGTTCCCGTCTGCAGCCTCGTGTGAGGCCTGTAAGAGAAAACAAGCCCTCCGGTCAGTTTTTCAGGAACTTGGCAATAAAGAAGCCGATGGTGTCCCTGTCGGCTCGGCAGGGGAGGGGAGCCGCCGTCTCTGTCTGGTCCCAGATCAGCTCAGGACTGAACCTCTGGAGGAGGCGCAGCTGCTCAGGTGACAGGCCGGCCCCCAGCATGCCTTCTGCGCCCACGTGAGGCTCCTGAGAAAGACGAGAACAATGAACCTTGTGCAAGCTGAGGTTTCTTTGAGTCTCTGGGTGTGTTGGGTGTGTGTTGGTGAAACGTACCTGTGGCTGAAGCGTGAGGCAGGGAAAGGTGTTGAGGGCCCAGGCTACCTGCTCCTCATTCTCCGCCAGAGTCACCGTGCAGGTGCTGTACACCAGGACCCCGCCTTTCTTTAGCAACCGCACCGCCTGCAACCACACACAAAGTCTCCTGTTCATGCATTTCTGTCATCACTCATGAAGACATTTTATCTACAGACAATTATCACCTCAGTCTTTCTTCGCCCTTCATCCTTACTGCTCTAAAAAACCCACTCTACACTTCCGCTGCTTTCCGGAAGCTGCCACAGAAACACTCAGGGAAGTGAATCATACGTTACAATTGCCAAACCAACCAGTTAGTCCTCATCCTCCAGATCTGATTTTGAAAAAACAGAAACTAATTCTCCCCATAAAGCTTAAATCTCACCTCTGCTGCCTCCAAGTAGCCAAGAAAATCAGTTATTGCAGGTTTAATGCAAGTGCAAGTCTGTGAATGTGTGTTGTAGACAAGCACTGACACATATCTTCCACACAGAGACTCTCCTACTTCCTCTTCTTCTTCTTATTCATGCTGAATAACCTTGAGGACATGCTGGTGGAAGCTGATGGAGGACTGTGTTTCAGTGGGATAAATTATGTCCTCTGCATTGGACTCTAATCTCCCTGTGGTAATCCATCCAGTAGCCATACTTAAAGCAATAAAAAAAAAGAAATTACCTTAAAATGCAATCCTCATCATGCTTTTCTCTCTTAGTCTACATTTATGTACATTTGAAACGAAAAGCAGCCACAAATATGAGGAACATTTCCTCTACTAGAGTTGTTTTTTCTAAAATAAAATACTGACAGTCATGTTTCTTTCTGGTTCAGAGTAAGTGCAGAATCATACAAAAGCATCCTGTGTCTAAATCAAAATGTCAGAAGTAAAACTGCTCCAGAAAAACTTCTGTAAATAATAGAATTTTGATAAGTTGGACTTTCCCTTTAAGTTGTGGCTTGTAGCTGCACTTTAACTGTTAAATGCTGCCACCTACAGGCCGGAGGGAGTCATTATCAACATCATGTCAGATTAAAACCTACAGCATGAAGTAACTTGCGCTGCAGAGGCTGGTAGGAACAGATCTCCTTGAGGCTCCAGGTGCTGGCCATGTTGGGTCTCTGTCCCAGTCCACTGCAGGGGGCGTCCAACAAGACCCTGTCGAAGCTCTCAGGAGGGAACGGAGGTCCTGGAGTATGAACAGAGGCAGAAGTGTTGTGTTGTCATCTCTCTGCTGAGTCCTGGGATTGATCACACAAACTCATATTCACAGCTGCCTCCTCTACCTTCAGTTGTGTTTGCCGGGTCGCTGCTCACGGCCTGAGTGCTGTTGAAACAATAAGCTCTGATGCTCCGCAAACGTAACATTTCCGCATTTTGTCGAATTCGATCTATCTTATTTCGAATCCTGTCCAAGGCCACGACTTCGCCCTGTGGGAGACAGACGCTCAGGCATTATGATCAGAGTGCAGACAGCAACTTAAGAAAACACACACAAAAAACATATGCAAAGACACAAATGTGCTACAAATTCAGAATTTGTAGTGGTGGTGGTACCTGATCCCCCATGACGGCCGCGATGTGGCAGGTCTTCCCTCCGGGGGCCGCGCACATATCCAGGATACGCTCTCCGGGACGAGGCCCCAGCACGTGTCCCACCACAACAGAGGGAAGGTTCTGCAGAAATTGGGCGTAGATTACTTGAACTACATGGTATCTACTTGATGTTTTTTGTTCCCTGATTGGTCCTAAAGCTACAGCGCAATTTAATAAAAGTCTGACACTAGCATTTGTCAGCAAACCTATTCATCATTCTGACACTAATGCATCTAAATACCTGCAGAAAGGCCAGGTCAGGAAGAACACCATCGAAGGAAGGACTCTGGTAAAGTGGCTCTATCATCCGAATGCCGATGCCTCTAAAACAAAAAAAAGGAAAAAAAAAGAAAACAGCAACTGAGTTTTACTGATTTTGAATTTTAAACTATACAATCGACTGTGCACATTCATCTTGTTATTAAACATGCTGTCACAGGGTGTCAATGAGCTGAGCAGGCGCCCCATATACAGGGGCTATAGTCCTCACTGCCGTGGCCCTGGTTTGATTCCCAATTATAGGTGTAAAACCCCCCCCCCAAAAAAAAACATGCAGTCACTATAATAAAGAAATTAAATCATGAGCTACTGAACCTGGTGCATGTCTACAGAGTTGTCTTTAGAGGGGCTGTGATGAACTATCTGAGCAGAGTTTTGTATCACACACTGATCCACTGAGTAAGTAGAACACCACATGGTAGACTGCACTCTATTCTACTTACAAAAAATGCACATCTACATACTTGGCAGGCTCATCTGTGCAGAAGATATGGGTCCGGTCCATTTCAGCGACTCCATTTCCCACAAACACTCTCTTCCCCTGGAAGCTCGTGGCTCCTCGGGTGCACTTTCCCTCCAAGTCAGAGAAGACAGAAACTACATCTCCAGCTTTCATGTCTGATCAGCAAAGAAGAAAAAGAAAAGAGAGGGTTACACTGCTGTGTCACTGAGTCATAAACACGCACACGACCTTTAACGACCTCTGTCTCTTACACTTGGGGCTGGCGAGGATCCCTGGGGCAAAAACGTGAGCCCCTCTGAGTACGGCGCTGCCACACTGAGCCCCAACCACCACTTCTGAGCTGAGCTGCTTCATGGGTCTAAAGGTGAAAAGAGGAAGAGAGCGATCACTGTCTCTGAGCGTCATTCCTGTGTAAACTACACTGTGCACTCCAGATGTTTGAAAACTGACCGAATGACCACGAGAGTCATGAAGAACTGTCCTCAGACACACAACATGACCCTAAGTTTACCTGTAGCTCCTAAAACGTAAATTTAAAACCCCTGTACCTGACTCAAACACCCCAATACCCAAAAAGGAGAACAGACATGCTACACTATACTAAATCTTTCTATAAGTGAATTTTTAAAAAAGTTGAGCTTGAAGCATGTGTAAAAAAAGGTGAATTAAGATGTTCAGTATCATCTCCTCTCTTTAAACGTCTCTGTTATTTTTGTCTGTGAAATCCCATGTGGGTTTGGTCATAGGAAACATCTGCCCAGCTGTTGGACAGAGACGGCGATTAAAGCCCAAGTGTGTTACGCCACATTCAGCAGATTCAAACCTATGTGACGTTGCTGCAGCGTTCCACACATACCTCGGGCCGTCGATGGGTAGAAGAAGCACATCTGGGATTCGTGGGTGTGGGAGAATCTGAAGGGAGATCTCCCCTGCTGATGAGCTGCACATCTGCTGCTTCAACAACAACAACAACAACAACAACATTCAAGTACTGATCACAAACAGCAACATTGGATCCAACCAGATCAGTTTGCTTTTGCTCCCACTTTTTTCAGCTCTTCTCCTAACTTGTGTCTGATCTCCTCCAGGGAGGCGAGGTGAGTGCTGGCCCGGACACATGTATACGAGGGCGGGTGTGAAAGACATGTGAGCAGCCTGTGAAAACGACTTTCTGCCTCCTGGTGACCCACTGCAGCCAACACCTGAAGGCAACAAAGACAACAGGGAATGATATTTAGATATCTATCTATCTATCTATCTATCTATCTATCTATCTATCTATCTATCTATCTATCTATCTATCTATCTATCTATCTATAAATAAAAACATAACACAATTTCGATAATGTAAAATATCAAAATATGCACAATATCACTGACATCCTATGTTAAAAAAGCAATAATACAGATTCTTTCAATATTGTTATTGCACTTCAATAACAGTTTTAAAACCAATATTAATCCTGTACATAATATTATATTTTTTTTATTATATTCTTACCACTGTTGTTTTTTTTTATTGCCTTTGTTGTTATTACCGTATTTATTGTCCTTTATCGTTTTAATATTGATGATCTTCTATTTTTTTTGGCTGCTGCAACACTGTCGATGTCCTCAGAGGGTACAAATTATTCATATCACAATATTAAACAGAAGAAATAAAATAAAAAGTTACAGTTCTTACAAAGATCACCAAGGACATGTATACAGTATTGTTAGACCAGGCTTCTGTGTTGGGGGGAAATTTGCATACAAAATGTGAAATTCAGTAAAACTCTTTGTTGAATATTTGAAAGTTGGTGCTGAGAGGGTTTGTGCTCGTGATGCGTTTATTTCTAATCTAAATCTCTATTAATGCCATAAAAGTTACCTTTTTACCACTGGAAGATAAGACAGTGTTTAATTTATATGATTATTATTTTCCAGAAGTGAGTAGAGGGACACACAGAAAGTCTTACCTCCTTGTTTAGAAAGACACTCTTAAGATGTTCGGTCACTTCAGGCTTTAGAGAAATCCTTGGAAAAATGGACATGTCGTCTGCTCTCAACAAAACCTATGCTTCAAACTGTAGAAAGAAAAAACCTCCAGTCAGTAACTAGAACGTAAATAAATCTTGATTCCTAAACAACTTCCTTGACCCACACACCTAATTTTAAAAGTTTTTGAAAGTCATGTTTTCATTAATATTATATGTTATCTGCTTTTCTGTGTAGGAATTGCTACAACTAATACCACATGTTAAAAACATCAAATGCAAATAAAAGAGATTGAGATAAGGAGCTAATTTCCCTTTGTTTTTATGATTGTCGGTTGAGCACTTCATAAATTAATTGTAACACATCGGAGGTACTGAGATCACCAGGGTGTATTTGTGTTCAGGTCGTTTTCCCAGAACAATCTCGATGACGGACCTTGTGATACTTAATGTTAACAGAGTTTGGTTTACGTACTGAAGTCCCATTCAACTCATCTGCTTCTCACATTAAAATAAATGCACTGCTTAAATAACGGTAAAGGTTACATCTGATCACAGCGTTTATTCTCTTCACATTGTGGAATCGACAGACGTCAGATACTCACATTTAGCTTCTCGTGGCCGATACTCCTACTTCCGCGTACGTCACTAGTGCTGTGAAACGACCAATCAGAGGAACCCAAAGAATCCAGCTCTGTCTGTTAGAATGTCTGACTCGCCTAGGCAACCCTCCGTAATGTCCATGGATCTATTATAAAGAACATTAATATAATGTATGTACGGTAATGTCACACCGGTTGGTAAAGTGTCATTTTGAGACCAAGAAGTTTCTCTTACTTTTACGGTGGAAAAAGGCGTGTTGTGTTCTTGTGTTGATGCAGATCAGCTGTGTTGTTTCTAGAGACACATGTTTTCACATCAGCAACAAAGAATCGTAATCCCCGATGGAAGTTTTACTGAATTTATTTGTAATTGTAAGATTCACCAAATATTTTGGACACTTGTGAAAGACTATGTAAAATTTAAAAAAGTGGAAAGGGGCTTGTTGTGTTAAATCCTTCGTGGGCCACCTTAAAACAGATTATCAGAAGTTTTTAATCACGTCAATCAACCTGGAAGTGTGACAAAGATTTTCATAACATTTTGGCACGGGTTGATCTAAAAAAAAAAAAGGCAACGAAAGCGCCACGACATCATTACGTAACCGGAAAGGGAGCAAATAGTCTGGGTAGCGTTTTTCACCGTACCACCGCCAGCAGCTAACGGGCAGCAGAGAAACAGTGCGAGCAGCCGAGTCAACACCGAGCCACTCTCAACAACCCCGTGTTTGTACGATTTGCGGGGCATTTAGCGACACGTTAAACCTACGATAATAAGCCACCGCGTCTATGTAACCGCACGTCGTTGGGTTTTCGATGTTGCCGGGGCGTATGGAGTCCACGTTGAAAAGGTCGGTGAGGTGTTTTGCGGACAAGAGATCATCCAGCTAATGTTAGCTAGCCGCAGCCAGCCGCGGATCGCTCGGTGTGGACTTGAGAGTGCAGAGGCTCGGTGCTGCTGCTGCCCACTCTGCTAACGGACGGACGGACGGACGCTGGTTACTGACTTAAACAATGGGCCTCATATTCGCCAAACTGTGGAGCTTCTTCTGCAACCAAGGTGGGTGTCGGTGAAATTGTCACGGCTCACTAACCCCCCGCTAGCCGCTCAACCGGGGATAAAGAGAGCTGTTAGCCCGTTAGCTTAAAGTCAACCACAAAAGCCATAATAACACATCGAGGGGAAATATGTGACTTGAGGACCGTGGCTGCTCTGCTCGTTTGAACTGTCTTTGTGTAAGAAGTCTAGATTTCTCTAGACTACCACAAACCGCTCTAGTACGTAATCTCTTTATCAGTTTCACAACTAACATGATTATCTTAAGTCACCGTGAGCCTGCAGGAGCATTCATCGACTTGTCAGTCAGCTTAAATCAGTTTTCAGGACACATTGCGTTACTTTCCCCCAACTTGCTGAAAAACCTGTTTATTGTAAACAGTCTGAATTATGTGTTGAGTCAGTGGCTTTACTCACTAACAATAGATTTCTAGAGTATGTCTTGTACAAGAATCTACTGAGTTGACATCGAGTCAAAGTTAAAACTATAGGGGCAGTAATAACACTGGGAAGAACTGCTTCTACAGATTTTGCCTCGTGTTGGGTGTAATGATTGAAACATGTCTGTGTGTTAGGATCTGTGATTGAATTTAGTTGTTGGTAAACTGAAGTGTTGCAGCTCTGATCCTTAATACTTTCATAGTATTGGGCGTAATGATTTAAATATAAATTACTCCACTGTTCTGTATTTTTACTCGTATTTGTGTTTGATACAATTCTAATCAATACATAAATGGGAAATAGTTTTGACCTGAAACGAAGTTTGAATAAAGGATCATCTACAGGCTTTGTTATTGGAGCAAACAGTTCTGTTCTGCTCCAGTGGTTATCATTGTGAAGAGATATTGAACTTCATATGACTGTGTCCCATCTCTGCATGGCCTGTGGGATGTGAGAGAGGGACTCCTGCATCCAGTCTCTGGGTTTGAATTTCACTGTTTGCAGAGTCAGTTCTCCTCGTTCACTTCAAGAGATTCCAGTGAATTTATTTGACACGGACTAGAAGCTAAATCCATCAACATTTACATATTCTATTTTTCCCATATCATTATAGTACACAGACCTATTCACTATTCATGGACCAACTGTAATGTAATGTAATTTGACCCCTAATCAATAAAGGATTCTGACTTTTGGCAAACGACAGGTTTTAATCGACAGAAGTAACTAATCAAACCAGAGACATTAATACTGGCAGCCTTGTAGTTGCCTTTAATAATAATATCTCCACGTCTTTGATCCTGAAACACTTGGTATGTGCTATAAAAACACGATTAAATACACATTAAAACTCTTAGGTCCTGTGGCTCCAGCTCAGACAATTCCACTGATTGAATAATCTGGCCTAGATATGTGAGAGAAGACGTCTTCCCCCTGAAATCTTTAATGGTGGTATTGGCAACGTGTCAGTGTAGTTGTGCTGTCAGGATCATCACAGGGCAGCTCCTCTTTAAGGAAGCAATAGACATCAAACATCCTCTAAAAGGCCAGTGTGGTTCACAGAGACGGTCGAAACTACAAACCCTCTGACCAGACTTCCTTCCTCCCCGACATGCAGAGGCCTCAGACGGCCGGAAAAAGTCAAAACAGTAATGTGGGATATTTTAACATGTATGTGTCAGAATCAGTTCTGCGGTGAGTTGGTGGTGTTTGCATGCTCGACGGTCTTCAAAGGGCCGCTGGCTGGTTTTATGAATGGTTAGGATTTACTGCAGGGTCAAAGACGCCTGGAAAAATGAAGTCAGGAGGTTTTGAGGAAGGAAGGGAAGGAAGTTCAGTCTTCTGATTTTAGGCAGCAGTCAATGCCATGAACAACAATGACACTGTATGGGCTGAAGCTAGATGTGTCCTGTCCTTTACAGCAACTCACAGTGAGCAGATCCATATACATGCATCCTCTTCATAATGTATTTTTCCACTGATGAGTGAAACCAATTACTTTATTGTGTCTGTTTCACAGAGCACAAGGTGATCATCGTTGGACTAGACAACGCAGGGAAAACCACTATACTCTACCAATTGTAAGTGGTTATATTGTTGAATTCCCTCATGTGCAGTTTTGAAACTCGCAGAAAATTCACTTCATGCTTCTGTCCTATGAAGTCTGATGAACGAGGTGGTCCATACGTCTCCCACCATCGGAAGCAACGTGGAGGAAATAGTGGTGAAGAACACACACTTCCTGATGTGGGATATTGGAGGACAGGAGTCGCTCAGGTCTTCCTGGAACACCTACTACTCCAATACAGAGGTGAGAAATACGAACGTCACTGCATCCCACCCGTCACGCGGAGCTCGCGTATTGTCCGTTTTCCTCTTGAGCGCGGCAGCTGGTGTGTGTGTGTGTGTGTTTGTTCGCTCAGAGCACAGACGGCAGCAGGGGCCGCCCAAGTCAAAGGGTTAGGGTTAGGTCACCCTTTCACAAAGGGGCCCGTCTGAAAAGCAAAGCCGGGGTCAGACTCTTGCTGTGGAGAGGAAGAATAAGAGAACGACAACAGAGGCAGATGTGTGGCAGATTTTTAAAGAAAGCTCGCTACAGAAGCGCAAGCTTTTAACTTTGCTGATGCAACGTCTGCCAGACACTTTTTTTTTTAAACTCCGGTCTCGCAGGCAGCATGTATTTTCCTCATTCATACAAAGTCCCTGACAAAGGATACGTGGTGTGGATATTCAGGAGGGCTTTAACCTGTATTTGACCGTTCATACCACACAACAGGGCACATCTCATCGGGCCACGTCCAGTTAAACAAGACCTGACCCCTCGCACCGAGCTCCATTCCACCTCTCTGCCCCAGAACAGCATGACGTAGTGAGAGGTGACACAATAAGTCAGTTACAGGCAGCTCTTAGAAATGATCAGTGGCTGTGGTGAAATTCCTGAGGACCAGTTCGTCAGTTGTGAGGATTTGCTGAATATCTATGTGTATGTGATGGCTTGTAAGAATATCTGTCTAAAGGTTTTTGACTAATTGGACTGTTTTTTATTGACTTGTGTTACTTTTTACTACTAAATTAATCTGCAATGATTTCCACTTTAGTCGTTTTTAATTTACAATAATGAGCAGGTTTATCTTTTTTGGTTTGTTTATTATTATTATGTTTACACAAAGCTTTAGACAAGACATGCACATTCAAAACAACAACAAGAAAGAAAGAAAAAGTACTTGAAAAATTAAAACAAAGCAAAATAAATCCAAATAATTTTCCTGAACTGAACTCTCATTCAGTCTTCCACTGTATTGCTGTCCGAGCAGCGTTGAGATGTGATGTGGTCGACAGATGTTCTTTGCTTCATCACTGATGCTCATTTAACACGAGTTTAACTGCTGTGACGTTAAAGTCTCTTTGCACTCAATAAATGTTGAATTTATGACAGTTGTCCAGGAACCATAAACATCTACTACAATACATTTCTTATAGGGGTAACGAGAAGTCTGTAGTTACCATAGTAACCTGTGTTCACCCTTTCTTTCCAAAGTTAAACAGTGGTGTAACACCCTTGTTGTTATCTGGGTCACATTCTTGTTAGATTTTGACACGTTTTGACTCATTTGCTTGTAACGCAAAAAAAAAGTGTCCTTTTCCTGAGTCGTCGCCTCGCTTTAAATGGCGTCTCTCACATCACAAAATTAATGTGCCTTTGGTCTTTTGTCACACAGGGTCACTGTCTCTCATTCAAAAAGGGGCTATTAGCATAGCAGTCACCAGCACCCATTGTGAGACTCTTGGCCTGGAAATGCCCACCCGCTGTGTTGCATTTCACTGCTGTAAATGTCTTTTGAAAAGAGGTCACTCAGTGTGATTTTCTTTTTTTGTGTGTGTGTGTGTCCTTCTCTGCAGTTCATCATCCTGGTCGTGGACAGCACAGACAGAGAGAGACTGGCCATCTCTAAAGAGGAGCTCTACAGGATGTTGGCTCATGAGGTAAAACTCATCTGAACAAGTCTGGGTATGGGCATAAGGAAACAGACTACACAGAGCCCACTCTGTTTTTGTAATGGACATTGATTTTCCGCCACAGTTTGCTTTTTCCACTGGGCTACATTGTTTAGAGCTCGTGGTCAAGAGGTTGCAGAGAGCAGGGTTGTGATTTCATTGTTCTCTGTCCTCTCCCTCAGGACCTGCGGAAAGCAGCTGTGTTGATATTTGCCAACAAGCAGGATATGAAGGACTGTATGTCTGCAGCAGAGATCTCCAAATACCTCACCCTGAGCTCCATCAAAGACCACCCCTGGCACATACAGTCCTGCTGTGCACTTACAGGAGAGGGGTAAGACACATCTGTTGATAGTTTGACTCGCAGTGTCAGACGGCGACGTACGCACATGGTGAATTTTAAGAATTTTAATTCACTGGAGGATCAGACAATAATGAACTTCCATCAACCCACTGCCATCTGAAGGCTTTCCAGCTGCTGGAATAACTATACAATAACTATACACATGTTTTTAATTGACCTTCTGAAGGTCGCACATTATAATTAATGCAAGCAGCTCTGTGTTTTTTCACATGTGTAAGACAAACTCCTCCTATGAGAGACGAAGGCAAGTCCTAACTCGACTATCACAGCATATAAAAGAAAACAAAAACAGTTCAAAAAACATATTTTCTCACAGGGGCATGTGTGCATCAGCTTAGTAAATAGTTGTGAAACCGTACTAAATTATGCTTCTGTTTGGTCTTAAAAAGACAGAACATTTGGTGAGCCTGTAGAAAGTCCACAGTTGTTGAACTTTTGCTGCACAGATTTGAAAGTGGGAACATGAAATCAGCTGCTGTACCGTTTTACACCACCAGATGTCACAGTATGTGCTGAGTTCAGAGCCCCGAAGCCTCAGATTTTTTTCCCAGTCCAAACAAAACAAAAGCCTCATAGCTTCTTAAGCCTCCGCCCGCCCATCACTGCTGTTGACCTACAGCTGGCACGAGCCTCGGGGGAACAAACGTCTCTGTATTTCTATTGAAATTATGTCTTTAGGTGAGCCCATTTTCCTGCCACTGACCTCGACAACTTTATTGTTTTTCCAGTTTATGCCAAGGTCTTGAGTGGATGACCTCCAGAGCTGGACTCAGATAGCCCCTCCCCCAGCCATCGATGGCCTGACTACCTGCACCACCCACAGGGCGGCAAAGCGGCTGTCTTATTGTTCCTTTTTATTTTTTTAACGACAAAGTTGGACTTGAGCCTCTGCAGACGGCTCAGCACGGGACCACTGACGCGTCTAATCGTCGCGGTGGAGCTGATAACTTCTCCCAGTCGGTGAACTGCACGACCCAGAGTCTATGAACTGAGGTGGTGATGGAACAAGGAGGAGAAGAGGACTATTTCAGTTCAGAGGACATCCACGTGCGAGGCAGGGCTGCACTGGACACTGAACATTTACACAACATACATATCATGGTACACTACACCATATCATTTCAGAGTATGCCATGAACATCACATCGATGCCCAGCTTGGAAAAAGATGATGCAGCTCTATTATTATCGTTATTATTCCTTTTTTTTTATTATTATTATTAATTTGCCTCGGTTATATGTTTGTTCATGTTCAGGTCAAATTAAAACAGGACAAACAAAGGGATTACAAACAGTATTGGAAAAACCAGTTCTCATGGTGATGGTGGCACAGAGTTTTGCACAGAGTTTATCAGGAGTTTTATACAATAATGTTTGCATGATGTTGTTTTTGGTTTCAGTATCTGTTACATGTCATTTCAGTTCCATAAGCTACACTGTTGGTGGTTCCTCTTACTAAAACCTATTGGTGCCGTATTGAATTGTGGTGAAGTCATGAAATCTCCCTTTTTATGAACTTTGAGCCTGTACAAATTCGCTAGATTTAAAGTGTTGGCATGCAAATTTTTTTTCCCCTCAATCTAACCCTCTGAACAAATGGAAATGACATCAGCTATTTATTGAATTCAGTTAAACATGAAATACGGCTTCAGCATAATTTTAAGTGCAAGTACAAAGCTCTGTTTTAATAACAGTATTTTAAATTTGAACACGGTTATGTCAGTGACGCATTATGATTTTTATTTAATTCTATTCTTTTACATTTGCTTTTATAGACGACTCATTTGTTGCTCTAGATCTGTTTTGTATTAACAGACGATCATTGGTGCTCCACAAGTGTGTGACTTGATCCACTGCATCCTAATGTAAACATTTTGTTAATTTCCTGCTGCCACTTTGGCACATATTCCTCTTAAAACTTTTTGTACTTTTTAATCAACGGGATCAGGACAAGCTGCCGGTGCCACACATTTACGGGAAGTTGTTACTCTTCAACCACTCGGGACTCCAGGGTTCAGTGGTTTAGTAGCATTAAGATCTTAATCAAGTCTCTGACCATCATATAGCTACAATACTTGATCCTCAGCCTTAACTAAGCTGTTGCGAGTGTCTGGAGGACTGTATGTGTATGAATCTGACCGCCTCCTCATGGTTTTTATTTTAGTTTCCCTCTACGAAGCGGTATGAGTTCCTAGAACTTGCTAACAGATCTATGCACGTGTCACTTTGTTCCATAGTGGCCAAAAGGGAGGAGGTGCATCAGTCTCTGAACCAAAACAGTGAAGAACTGGTAAAGATCTTGGTCCTGGACCGCCTCTGGGTCTCTTGAATATATTAAACATTGGTTGTGGGACAAGGTATTTTTACACTAAACAGGACAAGGTAAACTGTGCCCCCAGACTCTTTGCAGCATTAAGGTTTACAAAGTATTTACCTTGATCTCACAAAGCAAGGGAACTGATCTTATACTGTCGGTGTAGTGGTGTATAGTCTGGGTCATGTACTGTTTTGTTTTCAATAAAAGTTTGTTTTGAACTTTGAGCCTGAATCTGTTTATCTGTTTGAAATGACAAGAACCAGGCTTATCTGATTCAAACACCAGTTTATTCACATCTGTAATATATCGGCCAATCAAAGCACAAAGCAGTCAAGAAAAGACACAGAACTCCTACCTAAAGGAACACAAGGAGGAGCATAGTTTCTAAAAAATACTGCCGAACATGTCGGCCATTTTTTGTTAAGGTTTTCTGTTTTTTTCCTCTAAACTGCAATCTACATTCACTTTGCGATGACGCCTTTGCACTGAGGTAATGAGCAAAGAAAACACTGGCAAGACGAGACATTTAGAAAATAAGGTTAACCAGGAAAAGGTTAGAGAGACATTGAAAAAGACACTGGATCTAGATGACATATAAAATCAAACAGACTAATGGGGAACGTGTAATAAAAGCTGATATGTTTGCTGAGCTGCAACCCACGTGCCAATAGTTCCCTTGGCTCTGCCCTCCTCTCTACGGAGAACAGACGAGTGTTTGCAGTAATAAGGTTCAATAATACAGTTATAAATGCAGCGATTTTAGAATTTCAAACTCAGTGCTAAAAAAAAGTTCTCACAGTAACGTCACCGTCACACTTAAAAAGCAACACACACAAAAGTAGCAAACGATGAACCACAGCTGAGTCTTCAGCTGATCAGTCAGTCTTAACAGGACTTTTAAAATGGACCCAGCCCCGTCCCAGGTTGGAATATTAGAAACTTTTATTTATCAGTCTTCATTGGTGCTGGTGTTATCTGGACTCCACTTTGACATCATTTTCAAGAAACCAAACTTTGCTTGCACTTCTTTTTGGCCACACGTCCATTACAAGTCCATGAAGTGGTCTCTTTGGAAATGTGACAAGCGTATTGAAGCCCGGTGTGTTCGTGTGTTCTGCTTGGGCCTGGAGCTTTGGGTCAAAAACCAGACTGGATAATGAAGAAGCTTAGGAGTCACCATGGGGTCTTTACAAAATGTCCACCATCTCACAGTCCACAGTTCACTGCCAGCAGAAGAGAAGGCTTCAAACATGCATTTTGTCTAAAGTGAGGAACATGGCTTTGGATGAAAGGCAGCGACAGCCCAAAAACAAACAAAAAAATGTAGGATGAGGCGAAGAATGGGAGGAGGAAAAGCCGAGATACTCTTTGGCCGAGGCGTGTCATCTGGACAGATTCACACGCACAGAGCTCTGAGGCACCTGGATGAGGAAAAGGACAATACAAGTGAGACCTACATCCAATAACACCAAGTGAAATCACTGTGACAGAAAATCGAGGGCAAGTCTCACCTGTCCTCAGTGAACCCGTCCATTTCCTCCTCGTCATCCAGCTCCATGTCCAGCTCGTTGTCCAGACAGCCACGGCCGTAGCCACTGAGGACGCTGCAGGTATCAACACATGATCAGCAACCGACTCTTGACTTTATATTTGTTTGCACCTCTTTTAGAAACTCATCTTGCATCCAGTGAACCCATGTGACAAATACTCATGGTAAATCAATCTGAATTATATTTATTTATAATGTACCACCTAAGATGGTGTTGAGAGCATGAAAGTAGCAACTATATTTGTAAAGTGTTGCAGCTGCTGACCTGACGGAGCGAAATGTGAAGAATACAATCCTCTTGAGCTTTTTGTTGTAGAAGAAGTAGTTGAAGGACCAGAGGCTCCCCTCTTCACCAAAAGGGTCCGAGTCCAGATCAGGGTTGTAGCTGTGAACAAATATATAAACATGGACTTAAACAGGCTGCACAGTACCTCCTCAGAGGGTGCACAGCAACATGACTGATCTGCTGTGTGATGTACACATGCATGTCCTCCTACCTGTAAATGTCACAGCTCTGCAGGTTGATCTCCTGGTCGATGGCGTTCCACAGCTCCGGCCCCAGAGAGTTGAACTCCTCTCCCACGGCTGAGAACAGGCTGGTGTTCACTGCGTTGGCCACCTGCGGAGAAACCCCACTCAAAATTATCACCTCGCCTTCCACTGGCGCTACACTGATCTGACATGGAAAATACACGCTCCGCTCCGCAGGGGGGGTCAGAGGAGGCACTGACCCAGTTGACGCTCGGCTCTCGGCTGAACTCGTGGGCCCGCGCCGCGCTGAAGTCATAGTCCGGCCTGAAAGACTCGTTGAGCGTGGTGATGAGGTAGAAAAGAGTCTTCCTGCAACACTTGTCACTCAGAGGGTTTTCCCCGTCTTCGCTGCTCTTCCCCAGTCTGAAGAGAGAGGACGCACAGGGACATTTTTTTACCACAACAGTGTCACATGTCTACCTTATACTTGGATATCCGTTCTGACATGTCTATGCCTGCAGTACTCACTGTGAAGGGCTGGTGGCGCTGGTGGACTGAGGGGGGGAGAGAGCCTCCAGGACGTGTGGCTCCCCCTCCTGGCAGAACTGCTTGAACATGTGTTTATCATCTCCTGCCATCTTGCAGGAATAGCTCTCAATCCTGTGGGGGCAGAAATAAAGTAGCACTTTGTAAGTGATGCAGATTTATTTGTGTGTATTTGTTAGTATGTGTGCTGCAAGTCCAGCTGCGGACTGAATCCCTTAAGAATACAATAATCCATTAGGCTTAAACACACTATTACACAACACATAATGGGTACTGGAGGGTATTTTAATGGATTTTTACTCAGCTATGAGGCCTAAATAATTTGTGAATGCTAAACCATTTCACTATTAACAAATTAAAACATAAACGGTGTATTAGGCTGCACCTAACAATTATTTTTTATCATCTGTTCTTTCATAAGGCAAAGAAAAAGCTGAATATGCTAAAAAAAAAAAATCTAAAAAGTAATCCTTACATCTGGATCATGTACTGATCACAACCGTTTAATTTTGGAAAATATGAAAATGAGATCTGACTTGTTACTGGTTGTATTTCTTGTTATTCTTGTTATACTGCTGTTATAAAAAAAAAGGACGTACCACAATAAACTAGGCTATAACCTGCAACATTTGTTTGACAAGTCCGGCCATGTCTTTCCACTGGGAACCTTATCTGCACAAACATCTGTCAAGAACAGGTTGGTGCCAAATTCTGCTACGTGCTTCTCCGTGTTTCTGGGTCAGACAGCTTTGTATACAGATATGCAGTTGGAGCACACTGCTGTCTGCTTGTTTATTTTGCCCCCACCCACCCAGAGGTTATGTAAGACCAAAAGGTTGTGCAACTTTAGACAGACAACTAAGACCCTCTCTGGCCTTGCCAGCCTAATTATAGGGACGTGGGGTGGCAGAAGATACTGTGGTGGAAATAACTGCCCTGGTTTTCCATCCACAACACAGCTGACTTGTCGACAAAACACTTGAGAACTGACACCAGAGCAGTGAAGATTACAAACACTGAATGTGATTAAAAATAGCTCCTTTTCAACTGCAACTGCAGCCTTCTTTAAATACTTGTGTATGTTTTGGCTATTATTGTATCAGCTGTTTTAACCATTAACTGACAATACTGTTTTTTTTGTTGCACTGAACAAACGACCTTTGCTCTGAGCATCAGCTGTGTTCTTTTACTCAGCTTTTTTTAAGCACCGTTTCACTTTACAGTGCAGTACAGATTACGTTGATCACCATTTCTGTGCGGTTAAACCAGAATTTCATCCATGGAAAATAACATGAACTGCCTGGAAAGTACTATTTCAGTTAAAGGCTGCAGCTTGTAAGTCCTGCTGCTGTGATGGGCTGTCTCACTAATCCTCTAAGCAGCCTAAACACCAGCGGCCTTGGCAGCTCCAGCTCCACTCTGCTATTATGTTGAATTATTGCATGTGTTTCTGCGTGCACGTACACACGCTTCCACAACACACTTCACAGCAGCCTTCAAAATAGCCACGGAGTTGTGCGAGAGGACACTGTGATGTGCGTCACTCTAGGTCACAACAGCACAGAAGCTCGGTTTCACCACCCACGCTCCGAAGTCTGCATTCAGATCGGGCAACATTAACTCCACAACCCACTGCCCTTTATATAACCATACTGTCACTGTAACTACAAGCCCTGCTCACGGCCTTACATAACCCCAAAGTGTTGTAATGTTGTGCAGTTAGCTGGGTCAAAAAACTTGCTCTGTCAGTTATTAACTTTTCAGCACAGGTCCAGAAACTAGGCTTTTACCTCAGCTGCCTGTTATCATGATATTGCATAAGGAGCATGTACTCGTTTGCTCCACTACCCCCGTTTATGAGTCAAGTCTGTGATCTGTGAACCAGCCACACCTCTCATACCCTCTGTGATTGTCTCATGAAACCACACCAGAAAGAACTTTTCCTGTATAAGAAAAACCTGTTGGAAGTTGTTCACTATGCACTAGTACAAACACATGTCTGAGGTTTCACTGTTGTGTTGATGTTCCTGTTGATCGCTAAGTCTGCACTACGGAAATAGAATCAGTAAAGCTGCTCGCATAAATGCATCTCAAGAGGTGAACATGCTTCAAGCCAGGGCAAATGGGGTGTGTGCTGTGTGTATGACCTGTCTGTAGTGCCTGATGTAAGCAGATCTTTTGAAAACAAGAGATCCATAACCCCCGAAAGACCTCCCTCTACCTCTATTATTCATGATTCTGCTATTAATGTTATAGATGTATTGCATTTCCTAACATAAAAATTACTGTTGGCCCTTTTCCAATAAAACTAAACAATGATTAATACATGTGCAATGTACAATCACACTGATACTGAACTCTTACCTTCCAAGGATGCGAGACTCCCCTGTTTCAACACACAGTCGGGAGCTGAGAGCTTCAAAACTGGAGTTTTCCAACAGTTTCATTGTTGCCTGGGAAAAGAAAAAAGAAAAACATCAAGACCATGTTAGACACCAGTCACATTCTGGTAAGTAGAAAACCCTTGGTTCCTCGTTTTACTTCCATACTTAGAAAGGGAGGTACAACTACTTAAAAAAGAGCCATGGTGACAGCCACTTGACATTTAACTATGTGTTAAACAAGCAAGTGTTATGACAAAGGGTGAAATGTAACTAGGTATATTTACATAAATACATACATTTTCTTTTAACGCAACCTTATACCTCTACTTGCGATGTCACAGGGGAAAAATGAATTTTCAGTGTTAACAGCGTTATCAGGAGCCATTTCCTATAATAAGCACTTTTACTTTTGTTTTTCGCTTGTTTATGACGCAGGTCTTGTTTTCTCCATCTCTACAGTGCGTTGGTAGTTTTACTTTGGTAGAGGATTTGGTCGGGCTCTCCGCAACTGTTTACAAAGTCAGTAAAGATAAAATACTAACTGTTGTCTGTATAAATAATCAGGTGGGGTTACAGCGCCCCACGAGGACTCATTTCAAAATAAAGATAACAAGACAATTTCCTTTCTGTAAACCACCGCCCCTCCCCCACCCTGTTCAATACAAGTTGACAAATCGTCTTCCTGTTCCTCTCGGTCGATGTTACACCACAATTTACTTACCGAACAGTATTTTCAGCAGGGTCACAAAAGAACAGGTTCTGAGGGTAATCCGTAGACTGGAGACTCCCGTCTTTTTTTGCTCAAACCAGTCGCTTGACGACGCAAAAGATTAACGATCCGCGCTCTGTCTTTGACCAGCTAACGTTAGCTACCGGAGCCGTTAGCTTAGTGACTATTAACGGTCCTTTCTTCACTTCACAAACGAGCTATTAATTCGCGCTGGACACCAAACATCTTTCACAAGCACTCGGTCGAGAGGGAGTTATTCTGAGGCCTTTTAAATTTATAGAAAAACTGCTCTTGCCGATTAAATGCGATGAGATTAAATCCAGAGACTGTTTGCGTCCGTCGGAGTCTGTCTGCAGCGGCATCCCTTTCGACCTGATTTTACAAAGCAATTTGTATTAGCTAGATCAAGTCGCCTTTTTCTAAGCGACTCGATCAGAGAAGAAGCGACTAACGACTTTCCCAGCGAAGAATTCACCACGGCAGGCCAAGTTTTCTCTAAATCGTCGGTCACATCAACAAAACATCTATTCTCATCAAAACAACGGGATCTACTGTGCTGTAAAAGCCCTGCCCCTTTTCATTTATATATGTTTGCCTAGCGCCCACGCCCACTTTTACTCAACGCTCTCTCGTGATTGGTCCTTTGACCTGTCTTATAAAGAATTAACAAAAGTGATTGGTTAAAAGCGCTTGGTCTCTTCCCCAGGCTAGAGCTGTGTTAAAACGGCAAAAACAAGGAACTGTACTCATAATGCCTGTAAATGTTTTGGTTGTGTCAATTTATTCCTTTAATGCTTTGCGCCTAACATACTATCTTGAAATCTACAGTTTTTCTTCACGCAAATATCCAAGAAGGCAATTTCATCTTCACATGGATATTCCTACATTTATTTACAATCTAATTCTGTCTGTTTCCCATTAGCTTTCAAGATTTGTTGAAAGAGATCTCACTTGATCGCACTGTTGAGCCTCCATTATCATCTGAACGTTTATCCTATGTCCTATGTTCAACACTGCACTGAATCATACGAAATATCCTGATTGATGTCATTAAAGATAGAAACATCATTCCGTCAGCATCATCATGCGTTCATCAGACACGCAGCAACACAATTTTGAAAAAAAAAAAAAAAAAAAAAACAAGGGAAAA
>OMNW01015763.1:70360-86236 GCA_900303245.1 Selene dorsalis
ACACCAAAAAACACAATTTTAAAAAAAAAAAAAAAAAAAAGCACGGTATAGATACTGGTGAAAAATGTCCACTGTCAATTTGTACAATAATATTGTATCTATAAATAAAAAGTAAAAAATAAATACCGGCCCACAGCAGACAAAAATAAAAGCTATTTTTTTATGAGAATCATCGGCCCAGTGGCCTAATGGATAAGGCATCAGCCTCCGGAGCTGGGGATTGTGGGTTCAAGTCCCACCTGGGTCGGAATTAACACTTTAAAAGATGTTTATAATATGACACAGGCAAATAATACTTGCCAAATAAGACGATAGTGTACAGGTATGGATGGAGAGCTGGTACTGTTGTCAACGGAGGTTCTTGTGTTTCATGTACATGGCCATCAAGCGCACTGGGGAAGGAGTGCTGACGGCTCTCTATTTATGTTCTTTTTCTTAGGGATGGTAATAACATTAAAGTTGATTCAGCATGTCAATCAAAGGTAAAGCAGGAAACCCTCCACGATAAGGATGTAAGTCTCCTCCTCATGCTCAGTATCCATGGTCTTGCTAACGCCATGCCATGCGACTAATCAAACTTAACCAGGTTCTCCAACATGGTGTTCATCATGGCATCCATGCCCAGAGAGCAGTGATGACCTGACAGCCAAAAAGCAGCAACCAACATCCAATATTTCAAAAAAGCATTTTATTTAGATAAAAATAAATTGCATATAGAAACCAACTGGTTTGTCAGGACTGTGTGATGTAGTCGGAAACATCCCCCAGGCCAGTGCTCTCATTATCCAGGTACTCTAGTATCAGATTACCCCCATTGTACAGGGGAGTTTCAGGGTGACCCAGAAGTGAAAGCAGGGTGTCATCCATCCGCAAGACCTCCCCTGTCTGTGGGTGGCATAATCTCAGTTTCTGCAAACATACAGTGAGAGGAAAAACACTGTTAAGACGTACAGTATGACAATGATTGAATGAATTGTTTTTTTTGTTTGATTGTGTGGAGAGGCACTTATATTTGAAACATGTCTTAAATTAAGCACAATATAAATGCACATATTATCATAATAATTCAATGATTTTGTATTTTAATTCAGTATTTATAATGTAAAGGAATGTCAATAAATTATGAGAAATTGTATGAATATATGCAATCAAATATATGCAAAATATATGCAATTGAGGACGCTTGCAGATATTCCACAGTAAAAGATAATATATGCAAAAATGTTTTCCTTGTCTTTTCCAAATTAATTTATTCCAATAAAGCTCTTCTTTGTTACAAAGCTTAACTAAAACACTGCAAACAATAAGAAAAAATAACTGAGAAAAAAAAAGTTCTTAAAAACATCGACATGCAAAAGAACATCGCTTCACTGAACTTCCTGTGAGAAGAGCTCTCCCTGTGCTCTGAACGCTCTGCTGACACTCCTTGTATCTTAGCCTCATTTCAGCTCATGCAAGTAATGAAGAAGTCAAGGTAATTTAATAAAGAAGAAAGTAATCTGAGAGGTGGATGATGCTGATATGTCACTGAGCTGTAGTTGTGAATGTGTTAATTAAATGTTTTGTGATTATCAGTAACTCTACTCCTGCCAACTCTTACCTTTGCTGTCAGTACGTTATTGTTGTTCTTCAGACTAGCTAGAGAGGCTGCGTAATCCACCACTTTTCCCACGCTCCACTTGGAGCAGAAGAACATGGGTTGGCTGGAAACTTTGGATTCTTTAGGGAGATAAACCTGAAAATACGTTCTCTCTGTCTGCAAGGCCAAAAAAGGAAAGGAAATAGTCAGCTGGACAAAATGATAAACATAGTCATACACAGAGACACACTGAACACATAAGCAACATCTGTTTATGTATTTATTAAGTTCCCTCAGGAATTACATACATAACAGACAGGATTTTACCTGGGGCAGGCCCTTGTCTCCTGCAGCATGCAGTTTCAGTTTCATTAGTGCTACCTTAGCTGCAGTTGCACTGTTCTTTGCTCCTCTACGTCCTTTACTTTTGGATCCATTCTTTGACTCTGTGTAGACACAAGAGAATGACATGATCCAAATGTACAGAGGTTAAGTAATACAAACCGATGTGCATTAGTTATGACAAAGATGGCAGCATCTTGTTTAATACTGATCCCATGTGGACAAAAAAAGAATGACAAAAGAAACAGCCACAGTTTCAAGATACTTGCTTCAGATACTAGACTGTTCTACACTGCAACTTACCCACAATTTTTTGCACCAGCTCTTTAGTGGCTGCCATTCGAGGCTTCTGGACCTCCAACTTCTCACACTTGTGGTCATCTTGATGGCGATGGCTAGAAGTCAAGAACAATTTTTTTTTTGACCATTTACTTACAAAAATATTCTCTTCATTTCATGTCAGCACTTATGTTGTTCCATGAAATAGAGAGAAAAAAAGTGAACCTACGCCAAACAGAAATGTTTTTCACACTGTGGACATATAACTGGCAGCAACTCTTTCCCTTTGCAGTCTTCAAATGAGCACAGATAACTTTTAGTGCCACCAGTGGCCTTTCGTTCTGTTTTCACTGACTCCTATAAACAAATTGATGGAAATTAGATAAAAACAACACAGACAACATCCTTAGTGTCACGACAGAAGAAAACGTATTAGTCCCAATCTTATTAAAGAAGACACATCGTCCACAGCACAGCCTACCTCAGGACATGAGTGGGCTTCTCTGCTTCTGTGCTCAAGGCTGTAGGAGACAAAAAGATACATGGCATAAGGTACGTACATCAAAGATAAAAATATATATATATATACATTCACTCGTTGAACTCACTATAGTGTTTTAAAGTGCAGTTATGAGATGCTTCTCTGTTTTTTGTACCTCTATTTTGGGCAACTTTATGCTATACTATTATAATATTGTGTTCAAACTGTTGTGAGTTTTTTCTGATCTCTTAAAAGTAAGTATGCCAATTCTGTTTTGTTAATCATTTAGTTAAATAAATGTCAGAGAATATTGATATTATGCTCTTTTAACTTCTGAAAATCACTTTGCTCTGAGGGTGGTGGGCATATCTTACCAGAAAACACCGCTGCAGGAATCACAAACAAACGGAAGGAAATCTATGAGAAGGATGGTGAGAGAAAGATCAATTAAACAATGTTTTCAACACGGTTTATTCCACGACAAAGTGCATACCTGCCAGAAGTGTTGAATACTGTGATCTGAGACGTGGGAACAGCAGATGTAAGTTAAAACAAAGGGCTCTAAACCCCATGTAGTTGAACCCCAGTGACTCATGAAACGAGTCACTGTGGTTCATGCACAGTATCGGGATGAACCAAATGTACCTTATCAGCCTAGTTTACAGATTACCAAAGCCAGATACCAGAGTGACTTTTCTCGCCACTAGTGTGGTTTTACAGACGATGCTGTGACCATAAACAAAACACAAAGACTGTGTAGCAGTACCAGTATGTGTTAGCAGTTAGCTAACCAAGCTAACTGACAGGCTAACTATGCTAAACAGACGCTGGCGGTGTTTTATTACCAAAAATGGCGACACACTTCAGTTTATTTGTTTATTACACCCAAATAGAGTCAAAACAGACCTTTCAGGTTACAGGAATCGATCTGACAATGTTTCCCAATCTCTAATTCGGCCATTAGTTAGCTGGTTAGCCGTGAGTCTGCGGATGATGTCAACACAAACTTTGACCCCAGCAGTCGAATCACGTGACCAAGACGTTTTCAATTTTTTTTTTTTGCAATTTTTTTTAAAATTCAAGTTTACTACAAAATAACTTATATTTTAGCGCTGTAATGAAATCCAATGACTTTGACAAATACATTACAAATTTATATACATTTATTTATTATAGGACCTACATTTTAATTTGTTCTGCTTTGACTATTATGTTTTTATCTTTCGCTACAGGTTACATCCGTAACGATACTGCATCCGCCGCACTTCATCAAAGCATTATTAAAAACTCGTTATTATTTGATCCTTCAAATCGTTCAGAATAGAGGAAAGGAGTTTCAGGAAGAAGTGGGGCGGGTGTCAGGTGACACTACGTCACGCAGGTATGGCGAAAAGAACAGTTGAAAGGTGTGGTGTAGAGGTAAGTTCACTGGCTGGTTTGAATTGAAAGCAGAAAGCCGTCGAACAGGAAAGTCTGCCAGCAACATACCTACCTGTGCACACACTGAGGTGGGTCGTCAGAGGTGTTTGTTACCTGGACATTTCACCTCAAAGGCAGGAAAAATGAGCAAAATCGCCAAATTGTTCAAGGGGAGTTCGAGCTCGAGCTCGGGCTCATCCAGCTCTTCAAAGTCCAAACACCACCGGTCGCGAGGAGGACCGTCGCCTCAGGAGGCCATTCACAAATTGCGAGAAACAGAGGAAATGCTGACGAAGAAACAGGATTACCTGGAGAAGAGGATAGAGCAGGAAATAATGACAGCCAAGAAGAATGGCACCAAAAACAAGAGGGGTATGTTTTTAAACTTTTCAGAAAAACCTGTGCACCTGTTCTTCAGAGCCAGGGGCACTGAGAATATAGGCCCACACACCGTCTTAGACTGTTGTTAAAAGTGAATATTATACTCTTCTTAAGGTAATCTAATTAAAAGTCTTTACAGGTGTGAAGTGGAGAGGTTAAAGAAGTAGATTCATTGTCCCATGTAAGATTATTGGCCCAAAGCGATGACGTTGTGTTTTCATTGTGATGTTTTTTTCCAAAGAGAAGTTTAAGTTTTCATAGCAGCAGCGAACGAGTTTGTGACAAGTGGAGCTGCAGAAAAGAAACAAAAGAACAATTGATTAAACCTGAAAGTTCCTGAAACCCACAGTCTTTTCCTCACTTGAAACCAGTAGGTGCTGCATTGCTAAGGTGAATCACCTCTAGACTAATAATATACATTGTTATGTAATGGGAGGAACCCATTGCTGTTGTTGTTGTTGATGATGTTTTTTTACTTTAACACTTCTCTTCACAAATGAGTGACTTTTAGGATTTCTCTGCTTCAGCTGCCCTGCAGGCCCTGAAGAGGAAGAAGCGTTTGGAGCAGCAGCTCACCCAGATTGATGGCACACTCTCCACCATCGAGTTTCAGAGAGAAGCCCTAGAGAACTCGCACACCAACACTGAGGTCCTGAAGAATATGGGCTATGCTGCCAAGGCCATGAAGCAAGTCCACGACAACATGTAAGAACCTCCTGGTATAAGCAATAAAACTGACATTTGTCACTATTATTTTATCTAAAATTGCTAAATAACACGTTGTCTGTTCTTGTGATGGGGACCTAACAGGGCATTTATTTCAGGAGACTTTTTGTAATACACTTTCAAACTTCGAAGCTGCAAAGGGAGCGTAACAATTCAACTGTATTCAAAAAGCTCTAAGGAAATCATCAAAGCAGATATAAATGTACAGACTGTCTCAAGTCAATTATGCAGTTATCACTTTATAAAATAGACATATTTAACAAATCAAATGATTAATACACAAAAAAGAAGTTGGGTTTTGAAGTTGGGTTTGAATTTGAATTTCCCGTGATGTTTTTTTGTTATTTGTGCCATTTTATATCTCTCCTGTCTTTTTCAGGGACATTGACAAGATAGATGATCTGATGGATGATATCACAGAGCAACAGGATGTGGCTCGAGAGATCAGCGAGGCCATCTCCAGATCTTCTGGCGAGGCATTCGATGAGGTTGATACTTCTTCTACCCCCTGAGAGAGTTTTTTTTGTGTGTGGTACCCACCGTGTGTGGCTGCTAATCTATTTTTTGCCCTAAAAGTGCTTGTAACAAAACTCTGCATGTTGTTCATCCAATGTGTTTTCTTAGGATGAGTTGCTGGCAGAGCTTGCAGAGCTGGAACAGGAGGAGCTTGAGGATAACATGAAGAGTATGGGTGGATTACCCAGCGTGCCGAGCTCCAAACTGCCGTCAGCACGGCCCAGCCACAGAGCAAGTAAGTACAACACAACGCAGGCCCAATTAAAGACAATCTTTTTAAATGACTGTTGTTCATTAAAAATGTAAAAGGCGATGTCATGTATTTGAGTTTTTAGATCTGAATCTCACACATTTTGTCTGAGCAACTCTAAGCACGTTGCTCATACTGTTGATCATTTATCTATTAAGAATTGTTTTATATTATTTATTTGCATATCAATATTGCATGATGATTTAGAAAAGTTTTTTATCTGTACACAAATATATGAATTTAAAATGTGCAAGAAAACAGAATCACATGTTCCATTAAAATTTGATAATATTAATTGATAGACTGTTTTCTTCTTTTTACAGCAACCAAGAAAAGGGTTGAAGATGATGATGACATGCGTATGCTGGCATCATGGGCCACTTAAGTACATAAATGCAGTCTTACACTCACTGAAAGTGGCACGGAGTCATGATATGACATTTTTTATTTATGTCATGATTATTTTTCGAGTTTTTAGGGAAAATGAAGTTCTTTATTTTAAAAACCTCTTTGTTAATAGCTTTACTATCCAGGGTACATATTTATCAATAAATTTAACTTATAAATGAAGGAATTGGCAAACTGCAATTTTAGATGCACTTTTCCTTTTTTTGCTACATCTGTTTCCTTTGTTTCACTGGTATCTTACTACAGAACGTACTGCTGATATAAGCTTATTGAAGACATGAAGAATACTTCTGGACTTTTATGTCACACTGCTGTAAATAATCTTCGACTTTGCATTAACACTGTAAATATGTTGCTTTTCAATATTCAACAATAAAATGATTCCCATCATAATACTGACTGATTACTGCTATTATCTCTTATCTCTGCTGTTATGGCCATGATTTTCTACATATATAATTTAGTATGAATTTTATAACTCTGTGTGATATTGCACATTTCTAGAGTGTGAAAACTCAGGTTATTTACACTTTTACTTTGCTACTGGCGTGTGGTTATGTGGCTTCCGGTGTACGGTGCTCTTATTTTGAAGGGTGTGGCCGGAAGTCGTCGTCGTCACGCACCAGTTAGCTTGTGACTTGAACAAGAGGAAGTCCTTCTCCGGTGAACTAGCCACTAAAAGACCAATAACAACCGAAACAGACTAAAATCTGTAATAAAACGCAGCATGGAGGCGAACAGACCACAGCAGACAGGAGGTAAGAGACTAACATTGTTGTCCTTTTAAAACTGTCGCTAAGTTTGGAGTTGTCAAACAAATGTGGTGCGTTTATGTGGCTCTAAAAATTAGCGCTAAGTTAGCAGACAGTTCCCAGGCTAAACATTAACCTCCACGCATGACACGTTTCACTCGACGCGACTAATGTCAGAGGATGTTGGAAAAACTTCCTGAACCTTTAGCTTCACATTACATTGTTATTAACAAACTATGACGACTTTTATACGCGGGGCGATAGCTTGTAAACGCCCCAGGGATCAATAAAGTATCATCTTACATTTGTTTATACATCACAGCGATGAGTTAATCATATTAGTTACCGCAATGTATCACTAAAGAAGAAGAAATATAGTGAAAAGTTAAAACTGTGACAGAAGAGCAAAAAGTGAAGTTTATGTAGAAATATATTAAAACTGTACTTCAGGAAGTGAAGGTAACGTTCATTGGGTGATCAGCTGATCAGTTTGATGTTGGACTGGTCTTTTCAATACTATTGTGTTTTCAGAGGAATAATACACAAATCATTTGTTCAGTACTAATTTATTTAATTTCCTCAAAATAAAACATGTCAGAACAAATATGCATAAATATCGAAGTGAAAATTACATTTAAAAATTGAAATTGAAATGTTAAATATGCATTAACATTTTAACACTAACATGTTTTTAGTTGCCTGACAGAATATTAATTGGTTTCAGCCGTGTAAGTGTAAATATTTGTTTGAAGCTTCACAATGGCAGTAATGTTATTGCTGGGACAAAAACTCTGCTCTGTGAAATTTTAATAGCAGTTTTAGCCCTGAAATTGTTCATTAGTGCTGCTTAAAATAAATAAATAAACTATAGTAAGTCTCATCCCAACACTGATTCTTTTAAACTTGTGTGATTCAGCGACCACAGCAGGGACGGAGGAGGAGGCTAAAAAGGCAGCAGCTGCAGCCCAGGCAGCAGCCATCCGCCTGCCGGAGATCCGTCTGGTGGTGCTGGGCTGGAGGTGGCCGGGGAAGAGCCTGACAGGCAACACTATCATAGGCCGAGAGGAATTTCGCCTGGAGAGAGCAGCCGAGTTCTGCGTGACGAGGCAGACGGAGGTGCAGGGGCGGCAGGTGACTGTGGTGGACACGCCTGGCTGGTTCTCCGCCCAGGACACGCCACCCTCTTATAAACAGGAGTTAGTGAGAGGAGCCACTCTTTCCGCCCCAGGTCCGCACGCCTTCCTGCTGGTCATCCCTGTGGGCATGTTCACAGAGGTGGACCGCTCACGTATCGAGGAGCACGTCAGCCTCTTCGGGGCGAATGTGTGGAAACACACGATTGTGGTTTTCACCTGGGCAGAGGTGCTGCGGACAATTTCCATTGAGCGGTACATCCGCAGGGAGGGCAAGGAGCTGAAGTGGGTGTTGGAAAAGTGTAAGCGACGGTACTTTGTCATAAATAACTGCATATATGGGGAACATCCCCAGGTGGGACGTTTGATGGAGAGGGTGGAGAAGATGGTTGCAGAGGAAGGAGGCTACTACAACCCAGAGGAGGTGGGGAAAGAGAAGAAGAGTCTGAATGAGAACCAGAACGCAGAGGGGCGCAATCTGGGGGCACGACCCAAACAGAACTCTGGACTGGCTTTGTCCAAAACCATGGAGGTGGATCCACTTTCCAGTGAGTGATGTTTTTACCTGGATTCAAAAAGAAAGAAAAGTTTTACACAAGACTTTTAATTTCCCGGTCAAATCAGAAGTTTTTAATGGTGAATGACTCAATTGGTGCGTTGCATCAGAGCCTTTGCGACACAGACAATTCATCATTAAACTTGCAATAGTGACTTTTTAGAGCAGGAGAAACATGAAAAACTTTGTTATGTAGCAACGTTAGCATCTGTTCACTCCAATACTCTCTCTACTTTCAGCCCTGTTTCAGTCTCTGTCGTGCACAGTAGGTTTTCTTTGGCCTCATTAATGAAAGCAGAGCTCTGCTGGAAATTCCACCATGAAACAACAAAACAATGAGCAGCACAGTCAGGGTGATAATTCTCTGTTTGTCACTTTGATTGATCCCTTTCACATTTTTACAGAAATATTAAAGAGTAAGAGACTTTAAGGATACTCTGCACCATTCTGGTAGAGACATTTCTTCACTTCTTTTCTTACATCACTCCTCCACCACTCCTCCACCTTTCTGTCACTTCTTCCCCCAGTCTTCATAGCAACCTCAAGAAAGACCAACTTAGAAACAAAACAAAGCATCATCCCTTTCTTTCCCAGAGCAACACCTGAATAGTGACATCACAGCGTTTTGTGACTCAGGCTCGTTCATTTTTCCCATGTTAATGATGCTCTGTGTCTGCCCCCAGATTAACGGGACCCCCGCGGCCGATGGACCCTCTGACCCTCGACCATCGGAGCCTGTGCCTCACTGAGCTGATGGCAGCGCTGTATATTTGACAGAAAAGGGTAATCAACTGAGATGTCACTGAATGTACAAACCATTTTGACTTATTTTATTTATTTTATTTTTTGTAATCAGACATGTTACTGTGTTTGTGTGTGTGCGTGTGTTATTATTCAGCATCCTCTCACTATGAGAACGATACGAGAGGCCTCAACACAAACACCCAAAGATTTATACTCCCCTGTTTTAGTTTATGTTTTTGGGGCTGATTTTATTGAATCTAAAGCTGTTACATACAGTCGGACACCACGTGTACACAGAACTGCACTACTAAATTGTTTCTAAAATATTCTGCTGATGACTGTTGAGGGAATTGCTTTTGTATAATTATTCCCATTTGTTGTGACCAAACTTTAAGTGTTTTTCTCATGCGGTGATGTTTGTTCCTCTCTCAGCGTACGGTTGTGAAGCACTCGAGCAGTTATTGACCTTTGTCTGTTGCTTTTAAAGCGGCGGTCGTTTGACTGGCTGATGGTTTCACGGCGAGTTAACGTGCACTCTGAGGGGACCGGGGGGGTTTGTTGTTAAAGACTGCGACAGATCTGAGGGCTGCGACTCCTCAACACAGTCCAAGCCTCTATGTATACGAATATGTTAAAATGTCTTTGTGTAGCTCTTCTGTGCTGTTATCGCATCTTTCGGATGAAAAGCTCGAAGGTGCCCTGTGGAGTCTGTGACCACTGGCTGTGCTCTGGGCCGATGTTTGTTGTTTGAAACGCACTTAACATGTTTTGTTAGACCTGGAGGACACATGGTGTAAACACAACTTTTGTTTGTTTACTGAGCTCCACAGGCCACATTTAAGTTCATGTGGAGGATTTTCCCCCCAAACTGGTTTTGTAAGTAGTATATATGTATATGTATATATATATGCAAGACTCTTTATTTGTTATGCCACCATTGGATACTCGGCACCATCAGATTTGCACGTCGACCCTCGAGCTAGGTCAAAAAATACAACACAGCATTTAATCTGCTCTCGTAGGCAGATGGTTATGGCGACTTTAGCACGTTTTTTCAAAGAAAGGGTGGCCTGTCCTGACGGGGCAGAGTCAGCTGCTCTGGACACACACTCCAGCGCTACGTGGTGGGAGGGGAGGGTTACAGTGGTTTTAATATAGCCCTCCTTTGTGAGCCTCACTTGGACTGATTCCCACACTCAGTCACCACTGTAATCGAGCACCAGTGTGAGGAAAAATGAGAGTAGTTGGATTCAGACTATAGTTAAACGTGGTTGTGTGGCACAGTTAGATCGATCCAGTCCCGCCTCTCGTCGGGCCTCAGACCAGCATGTGTGTGTGTCTGTGTACTGTCCATGGTACCCTCATAGGAGTGGCCCAGCTGCACAAAGCAGAAGCAGGTGCACTTAGTGTTGAATCCTTGCCTTTTATGTCCCACAGGCACAAATCAGCTCCTTGTGGTTGTTACCGCCAACGACACTCAGCTGTACTCCTCAAGGGTGAGATTTAGATTTAGGTTTAGTTTAATCCTGGTGTACATCAGGTGCTAACAGGAGGTCTATGACATCCACAGACCTGGTTAGAAATCTCTGCCTTCAATCTTTAACTTTCTTTGTAAATATCACAGATCAATTCTCACTCAGGATCTAAATGTGTCCGGTTTTCACTCCAACAATCAACAAGTGACTTAACAACTGTTTTATTGAGAGAAAGCTCTCAACAGTGCAGATTTGTTTCTGTTATTTCTTCTATGTGAATGTTTTTTTTTTTTTTTTTAATTAATGACAGATTAAAGCAGATTAAATGTTGTATCTTCAGAAAAAGACTTTCAACCAGTGTGAGTAAAATACTGATGTTGATGACATATTGTATTTGGTTTAATGTCACTAGGCAGCAACATCAGTAATCATAGGTCACTTTAAGTAGATTTAGTAGTTGTGTGTTGTGATGATGAATTTGTTACTTTTGACGTCCTTTCTCCTCAAGTGTCGACCTGCTTTGGTGTCGGGGTCTGAATTACAGCACATTAGTCAAGTTACTCTTAAGAAATTAATGAACGAAGCCAAGGAACCTCTCTGGGCTTTTGTTTTATGTATCATTGATGTGTCTTATTGTCCGGCACTGTTCACATAGTGAATACAATTCAACTGCTTCATTTTAACAGATGCTGCATTGTTACGTTTTTTTCCTGTTAGACCCAAATAAATGTATATTTTTAATCAACTGTAAGTCTGGTGCCTGTTTCTTGAATACTTCACATGTGATCACTTCCTCTATGAGAAATAAATCAAATGTGCCTTTAATCTGTTAAATTGTTTTAAATGGGACAGTGGATCTTATGTAAGGGGCTGTTTTCACTAATGATTAGTTAGCTGGTGATTTTCTTAATCATTCAGCTCATGACATGTCAGAAAATTCAAATACATAAAGTTGGAATAATTTTGTTTTCAGACACATTCCTCTTATTATTCCTCTTGTAAAGGTTATTTGTGGTTTAATTTTCACAGTGATGGGTTTGGAAGAGATTGATCAATAACGTTTTGAGAAGATATACACTTTATCTATCAAGAGTAAATCACATTGTCACAATCATTTCATTTCAGGTAAAAAAAAAAATAATTCCAACTTCATAGGTAGCTGTGTATAATGTTTTAAAATTATCATGTCAATTATCATAATTGACAAAAGTGAATCCTCAATTTGAAAATCTGGAGCCAGAGAACATTTTGATATTTTGCTTGAGCAATAAGTGAAACAATGAAATGACGATTACAATGCAAACTAATTGATCACTCAACCAGTTGTCTTATTTCTAAAGCTCACAAACTGATCTATATGATAAATGGCCAGAGTATGAGGAGGTGAACAGAGGGTTTGTTATGTGAGGACACAAAGTAAAATGTGTGTACTTTCTGTAGTTTGACCACTAGATGGCAGTAAGACACCAGGTGGCAGTGACGATCAACATGTTTACTGCAGCAGCAGCAGCAGCAGCAGCTCTGTGATTCACATCTCTGGTATGACCTTGCCCACAATAGATTCATTAACTTGATTTGGGGAATGTTATAGCTGGGTGTCCCACTATTAGCACCCACTTATGACAGTTTATAGGCTGAATGTGCAGCGCCTGTGTTTGTGCAGTAAACTTCATGACTCCACAACTCCAGCCTGCAGTTTAACACCCAGAGCCAAACGCTGCACGAGTTTAATTCCCCTCTTGTCCTTCATGCTCCTGAACCGGTCTCGTCTCCTGCCCTCTAACGAGGTCTGACAGCTCTGCTTGGCTCGGCCCGGGACCTTCCCTCCTTTCCTCATACCTCCGTCATGCCTCCTCAGCTTCTCTCCATCCCTCATTTTTATTGTTATGTTTACCCAGAGAGCTCCACAGCAGCACGGAGAGGAAGCTATCTCCTCAATCTGCAGGCAGCTGCTTCCTCGATCTACCTGATCCAAGGATTTCTTGTAAACCCGACAGCAGTTTGTTTTTCTGCTGCCAAACAGAAAATTGTGTTTTTTTTCTCCCCCTCTCTTTAAAAAGGCCCAAGTGGAGGTGACTGACAAACACAATGAGCTCTGATACAAACACTTCAGCTCACTGTCACTCAAACATCTGCAATTCAATCTGTCCCAAGATCCTTTTGAAAGTTTTTGTCATGTATATTTAAATCAATCATGGCGACATTTAAGTCAGAATAATGCATAACCATGTGTGTTTCCCAGCTGCTCATTGAGTCTCTGCTGTATTAGTGTTTTGAATGCGCTCATGAATACTTGATACTTATTTGAAAGAAATTAGCTCCTGAACACACACACACACACACACACACACACACACACACACAGGCACACAAGTGTGAGTGTTTTTAACAACATTGTTTATTATTTCAAATGTAATCAAAACAACAGTAGTTACAGAAATTACAGACAGCCATGATACTGTGTGATTCTTATTATTGTGTTTTAACTGTGTGCTATGGAGTGTCGTCATGACAACGTAAAAATGAAGGTCACAGCTGAAAAAAACAAAACAAAAAAAAAAAACACATCCCATCAGGGAGCAAAGAGCAGCACACAGCAGTTACCCATCGCAGCTGCATCATCATCATCATCATCATCTCAAACGACATGTTAAGAAAGTGGGAGTGACGGCAGTTAGTCACATCCAGTGAAGCAGGTGAAGGTTTGTCTGCCTCCTCTTATCTCTTATCAGCTCAGAGTGTTTTGGGGCTTTTCGTAAAAGAATCTGACTGTCGGCCGTCTGGGGAGTGGTTCTAAAAAACCACCCACAACAACAACAACGAAACAAACAACAAAAAAACTAACACACAAACACTTGCAGTTTCAGGTGGCAGTGTGCAACAAGCAGATGTCCCAAGCAATCGCAAAGAGCTTTTCTCCACAGGGATCAATCTAAAAAAAAAAAAAGAAGTCTGTAGCCATGAAGAAGAAGCCACCAGCACGTTAAAGTGAACCCCTCTGTTTTCTGCTGTTTGTCTTTAAAACAGAACCGTGTAGGGAAGTTAGCAGGAGTCATAAAGTGTGCGGGGGGGGGTTGAAAACGGAGTTTGTAGCAGTGAGACCACATCAGAGCTCAGTGGAGTTATAAACAACTGTGTGTGTGAGGAATTAAAACAGCCAGAGAGTCACAGATTTGGTCTTTGATCTTGGTTAATGAGGGTGTTTTTAAAATCATTAATTGATTGACTGATTATATGTTTTGCTTGTTTGTCCACTTGCAGTTTGTTTTCATGAGAGAGATGTCTTTCAGGAGGAGGCTGATTAACACACTGGTTGGACAAATGTAACTGATTAGCTCCAGTTTGTGCCTCTTTTGTTTTCACATATGTTCAAGTCGCATTCGGTTTTAATGAAAAAACATTGTTCTGATGATATTTTCAGAACACTGATTCATTATCACCATCTGGACCAATGGTAAACAATCGTTTTTTCAACAGCACTTGACTAACTAATGATGTGTCCCAAAGTTATGATTGGACAGTGGCTGTTTTAGGGGAGGGGCTTAGAGAAACAACATTATAAATGACACCGCTATATTTAAAACCAGTAAAACCACCAAACTACACACTCCACTCACTGGGCTGTTGTGTATGGGTGCTGTGCCGAGTACTGAGATGTGGAGGTTGTGGGGAGTCTGAGGTAAATATAACGCACTCAGATGCTGATTAGTCTTTGGTCTCAATGTGATGGTGACAAGGTGAATGAACAAAAAAGAATTAATCCGGGTGGTTTTTCAGTGTGAAACTGTACAGGTGTGATGTATTTTTTTCCGGTGGTAACAGATGGAGTCTGTGAAAGTGAGTCTACAATCATTGATTTTTGTCTGAATGTGCTCTCGTGTGTTGATCGGTGACAGCGACGACTGGAACAGTTTTCACATTTAAGTAAAAAAGTACAGAAAAAAAGGCCACTCATAAAAAATAAAGTTTTTCAGTACTATTACTGCTGTACTACAAATGTTTGCCATGAGTTACCTGAATCTGCAAATGTTTTGGCCTTGGTACTGTATATACATGTACGTGTTAATACGGATGAGTCAATCAGAGCTGTTAAACATGGACACAGGACTGGTTATGCTGGCAACAAAATGGAAAAGGAAACCACACCGTAAAATCAAGAAGAAAATAAGAACTCCAACTAGACCAGTGTGTTTTCTGGCTCTCTCACGCACGCACACACACACACACACACACACACACACACACAAACTGTACCTCAGATTCAAATCAATAAGAATCAACTGTGCAGAGCCAGCTCAAACATATGCACCCATAAAGCAGGTGGATATCCAGTCAGCACTGTAAACTACTCTCTCTTCTGCATTCACACACTCACATTCACACACACTCACACAGGAATCAGTTACACTTTAGAAAATATATTCACACTCACAAGCGCCTGTCTTGCAGTTTTGCATTAGTACCACATGTCAAATGAGAAAAAAAAATGTGCATGGAAAATAAAATGTGCAAACCCCGGGTTAGGGACAGAATGGCACGGCAGTAATGAAAAGAGAAAAAAAACAGAAGCAAAAATAAAAAAAACAAATAAAATGGTATCGATGACGTAAGGAATCGATTAAAGAACCAATCAAAATAGAGAGAAGGATAGAGTGCGCCCATCACCCACTCAAAATAAAATAATAATAAGAAAAAAAAAACACTGATATATTCTCAGTGAACAGAGTAAAAAAAAAAAAACATCTTACACTTAATTTTCAGAAAATGAAACCAGCCAAACATAATTCAACAAAACGCTGAATGGTCAGAGCTTCACTCCAAGTTGTGATCGATGG
>OMNW01015763.1:87252-107188 GCA_900303245.1 Selene dorsalis
GGGTCCGGATGCTCAGCACTGCTCGGACTCGATGAAGCCCTCCTTCTCCTGGCCCACCGGCTCCACCTCGGCATAGGCTGGGTGACCTGACCCGCGGCGAAACTTCATGGCCGGCCACCTGCTCGGACGTCTCTGTAAGGGAGGGGGGCGGGAGAGGAGGACATGGTCCATGTTAAGGGTCAAGGTCAAAGGTCACAGTATCATCCAGAGATAAACAGATAGACAGATAGATAGATAGATAGGTAGATAGATAGATAGATAGATAGATAGATAGATAGATAGATAGATAGATAGATAGATAGATAGATAGATAGATAGATAGATAGATCCTATCAAAGTCGTTGTGAAGTCTGAAAAATTATTCATTTCATTTCTGTTTTTTTTCCTCCGGTGTCCTTTCCTGGAATTCATCTTGTGACCTCATTTTTGTTTTATGTGCCTTTTAGGTCGGGAACCTGCTGCACAGAAACCCAAATTAACATCAAGCCACGGTTTGAACTAGTGTTCATATGTTTTAGGAATTTATTTAGCTTGTTTTAGAAATGAATATAAATAACTGTGGCTTGTATTTGGAGATTTATGTTTCCATCAGGACAGAGTGGACTGCGGGTCCGAGAGCCACAGACATAAACTATAAAACTTAACAAGGGCTGATGATGAACGATGCTGTCTGTCTGATGCACTGTACTGATGGTGCCGACATGGTGCTTCACTTTAGCGAGCAAAACCCAGATCAGAGAATTTGTGCGACCGATGATGACCCAGGGAGGCAGCAAGAACCACAGCTTTAAACATAAGGAGCGGCCATTTGCTTTACTTTGCTTTACTTTAAACACTGTCTAATCATCTTTGGGGAGTTCACATTAATTCACATTAAGAACGACCATGTGCGCTGAGTTTCATCATCCACCTCTGAAAATCATAATCCATATTTATGATTCAGGAATTGAGGAATAAAAGAGATTTGTCCAGAGACAACTCTCCGCACAGATGGTGTGTTATACTCACTCAGCCAGATACTTTGGAGCAGACATCTTTTCTTGCTATTAACTGGAATGTCTGAGAAAAATCAGTCCCCTCTCAACTAAACAGATTTGTACACATTCCTGACTTAATAACCATAATCTGGCAAATGAGGACTGTCTGCATTTTTAAGAAATGAGTATTGTCTTTTTGGGTGGTCAGACTAAATACTGGAAAAAGAAGAAAACAATATTGAGGATTTTTTCCAAAATGTTTCAAACATGATTATAAAATTAATCAGTTACACAGAGACTCCATGTTTTTTTTACTGAGGCACAGCCAAACATTCAATCGTCAGCCTGTAAATCGATCTTTCAGATCATATCACATGATCGTCATCAGTAGATTAAGTATTACATGTTCAAATTTGAACTTCTTTGCAGCATGGTGGTTAGCACTGATCTAGGTTCGATTCCTGGGCCTGAGGGCTTCCTGAGTTTGCAGGTACTCTGGCTTCCACCCCCACAGACCAATGTCATGCACACTATGTTGACTGAAAGAGCGACAGGGTGAGAAGATCAATGATAAACTTGTGGGCTCAAACGTACCAGAGCAGCCACTGAAGAGACACAGTGGTGACTGTTGTGTCATGTCATCATGAATGAGTTAGTGTCAGTGCTCACCTCGATGAGGAAGAGGCTGGCAGCAGAGGTGGGGTGATGGTAGATGTAGACGGTGACCAGCACACCGGCAATCATGATGAGCATCACCAGCAGGATGCCGAGGATCAGGCCGGTGTGTAGAGGGTGTGTGCCTGGCACCCGGCCCACGGTGCTGTCTGCTGGTATCACAGGGGAACAAAAAACACATAAAATCACCTTTTACAGCTTTTTATACACAGATCCAGATACTGTCAGGGTGCTGGAGCACTGCTGAGGTTAGAGGCTCGCCCTGCATGCTTAAAATGTTTTTTAGACTGCAGTTTCAGTGTTGACCAACAGGGGGCACTAATCATTCACCAATCACCTGTTCCCTGACTTAGACCAATATTCCTTAAAACTGACACACTTGCTGTCAAAGTTTTGCTAAATGTCACCACGCCGAGAAAAAAGGCAGATATTTGATCTGGGAACATAAACAGTGACATTTCTACAGCACATCCGCCTTGTTACGCACCATGTACCTTATCGTGGATTTAATACACGTTGCCGTGTCTTAGAGAAAGTGATTAAGGAGATTTCCCTTCAGTTTGAAAAGAGAAAATCAAAGTTTATGTGTCTGTGGCACAATTGTTCTGTCCGTTTAATTATTCATGAGCAGTTTTCCTCTGGAGTAGGAGGTAATCCCAAGCCAAGGTTAGCCGTATAGGGCTGTGACAGGCAGAGGAGAAGCAGGCCTACAGATGCTGATACTGAGTCCCATTGTAGCCTCCAGTTGTGGCACTGCAAACTGAGGAGGGTATCTATAGCAACTACATAATAAGCCGTCCTTCAAGTGAGCCTTGGAAGTCAACACGTCTTCAAAGCTCTTTCTCTGATTCATATTTGAGCCAGCAGGTGTTTTGTGAGTTCTTTTGAAGATGATAACAATGTCCGGAAACCTATTGCCAATCTCTTTTTGGATCTATAGACACACACACACAGACACACACACATGAACAAAAGAAAAAACACCTGCATATTATCAGCAAGAGTAAAAAATGGAGGGGAAGAAAAAGAGCAACATCTGAGCTCAGACTCACTGATCATAGCAGGACCGAGCAAATGAAGTGATTATGAAACAAACACCATGGATTCTGTCTTCATAGCGTATCTCACACGGATTTATAGCAGGTTCACTGGGCTGCAGACTCTACCCCCACCCTCCGGCCACCTCTCCCCTGCCTCCTCCCTGCCTTTAATTAGCAGCTATAGCCGAGGCTGTGCTTGTCAGCCAACCAGTCTCTCCCCTGGCTCCCTGCCTCATTGATTTCCAGCACAGAGAATAACCGGGTGGTAATCAAACCTGTCCAGTGTGTGTGGGCACTCGCTGTGAATATGTGCTGCTGTAAGTCAGCATGGCCTCCACATGCACCTCCAGCACAGGACATCTACACAAGTTTAATATATGGAGGATTTGCTGTCCGAAGCAGCTCATTAATACTGAACAAAATAAATGATTATAGTAGATGATGAATTTTATATTGATATTTTATTTTATTAAGCGCATCGTTTTCAGAGTGTACAGTTTAAACACAGCAGCTCGGGAGTCCTACTTTCAGAGGAAAACAACTTGGCAGGGAAAATGACATGATGACATTTTTAGCTATTGTGTGTAATCCTCAACATCACAGTCTGAGGAGGGTTTAGATTTTTCCCTTTGTTGTCGTTTTATCAGACAGACATTTTTTTTGTGTGTGTGTTTATCGTCTGTCAGTGCTTCAGAGTCTAAGAGCGTGCTCCTGGTCAGCTGGAAGCACAAGCGATGCGACAGGCTGTTAGTCTGCCGTGTCAGGAGGTTAGCAGGGGGGCAGGAGACTGAGCAGAGATGTAGACACAATGAGAAATCAGCAGCCCAGCAGCCAAATAAGCAGCAGGAGGTGAGAGGGTCCGTGTGGAGCTCTGGAGGAGCTCGGCCCCTCAGAGACTGACAGTTTCATCAGGACTCTTCTGACTGGTACATTTAATCCAGTGAGACAGCTGAGACAAAGGCCTTAGAATATAATTTCTACCACGGCACGGGGGGGTTGCTGACGGTCAGCTCATCTGAAAACACGTCTTCAGATAATTGCCCCCAATTCATTCTCCATTATCTTTGTCCTTACGACTACTTGGACCTAAAGAGGGCGGGTAAACACTAATGGACAGCAGAACTCTTAGACAGCAGTAAAAGGCATCAGAGCTTTTGGATGAGGACGAATGAAACAATTCAGCCAACCTTTCCTTTTTCAGTTTCGCTTTAGTGCCATGACCGTAACACAGAAGTGCAACTGTTGTCTCACTTGGCTAATGGGTTTCAGGAAATGAGCAACACAAACTAAACAGACCAAAAATTCTTAGAAAATAGGTGCTGAAGAGCAGCAGTGACATGACTCAACACATGGAGGAGTTGAAGGTCTTTGATCATTTAGACACATAAATCTGTGATCACTCTCTGACTTTAACTTTAACTCACATAAATATCCAATGGTTATAATATATGCTTTGTCATGTTTGACTTCCTTGTTTTCTTCTCAGTATGATAACCCCCGTCCCATCTTGCAATTACTTTTCACCTTGAATAACATAATTGCGAGGTACGAGGTGAGAAACGCTCAGGTACACAAACAAAATGCAGAGAGATGTCACTGCAGGGCGAGGCGCTGCTGCGACAGTGCTACTGTGATGGGATACATGCAGCGTTTGTGTAATGAATGTGTGATAGAAGCTGCGGATTTCCCATTCCTCTCAAGCAGGAAATTAAACATTGGAGAGGCTACAGAATCTGTGAACACTGTCAGAGCTGCAAGTCATTGCAGACTTTGGAACATTTTGCACATATTAGTAACTAAAGCATGTTGTTGCTTGGCGAAAGTGAAAAGACTGAATTCTGGAAGTTAGGGTATAAAATCTCTGTGAAATTAATGCCAATGCTTTGACTGTAATTGCTCTAAAATAGCTTAACCATGGTATTAGTGCAAAATGAGTTTTGTGTTGCACCCCGGATGAAGTACGTTTTTCACTCTTTGACTAATTCGCACCCTGAAATCACAGCTCCATATCAGGCGAGAAGAGCATTATCCACACTTTCATTTTACCTCTAAGATTTAATGCAAAATCCATCCAAGCAGCACGGAGTCTACAGGAAAAAGCTGCTACAGTGGCTGTCACTTTTCTTTCAAATGGTCTTTTATCAAAGAATAAGAAAATCATTTTAGTGCTAACTTTTAAAGTCCTACATGGTCAGACTCCACAGTATATCAGTGCCTGCCTACACCTCCACTCCACCAGCCACACTCTGGCCAGGGTTTTCTAAAGGAAAGCCTCAGAGTCGTCCAAAGACTCAGGATGATCTTTAGCTTGAGAATAACCTTTAAAGCCTGTGGTCTCTGGAGTGTGTCGACTATTTGAAGAAGTAGCTCAAAATCCTGTTTAAGAGAGGGAGATTTAAATGCACGTTGTGTTGTGTCACAAACAAACAAAGCCAGAAAACTGGTAAGAACCAGTTTACAGACCAACTGTAGATGCTTTTTTCTCAAACTGTGAGAGGAGCATCATCTAATGTACCTAAATTCTGTTTATACAAACAAGCAACTTTAGCAGCAGTCTGAGTTAAATCTTCTTGAGATATATAGTCATTTAGATGAAAATATAAAATAGTTGGGATTAAAAAAACACTGTATTGTTTGTTTTACAGCTACTCTCTTTTCTACCTCTGTCTTACAAGAAATATTCATATCTCACTGAACAAAAAATGTTTCCATAGTTCTTTGGTATGTTGCTTTTATGATTACAGTGTCTACTCTTACTGCCTTTCCACACACAGGCCCAGACACTGTAATCGATCCACAGAGGACAGTTAAACATCATTGCCGGGTGCTGAATTAAGAGTATCAGCTGACTGAGCCACACATCCTCCAAGAAGATCAAAATGCAGAGGGAGAGAGGAAAAGCACAGTTGAACATCAGATATAGCAACAATAACAGTTGCCTGGACACCACAGCGGGGAAAGACAGAAACCTACCCTGGTTGTCTCTGAGATGCAGAGCGATCTTTGTATCATCTGTGTGGAGACAAAGAAAGAAAGAAACATGGGCGTCAGACATAATAATCAATATTTCTCTTTGTAGTTCGTTTTTGAAGCTCTGACAATATAAACAACCCCCCAAAGGTCCCAAATGAGATTAGGCTTCTTTCATGAGTGAACCATCTTCCTTTCAAGATGAAATTTACTATACTTAAAATGTGATTAAAAATTTATGTTTTGAATATAATGGTTCAGCATGCATAATTCAACACATAAAAGTAGTCTGCTGTTAACTATACATGTGAAAAATGGAAATGTAGCGTGACCCACTTCTCCTCCAAGGGTAGTAGGCATTTACACACACCGTAGGATTCACATTATGCAAATGCATATACTACCAGATATATTTCAATATTTCACCAAATGGTTTAATTCAAAAGGCTTTTTCTGTTGCAGTTTTCAAAAAAAAGTGCACAAGCCACATTTTGGGGTCAGAAAATGAAACATTAAATAAGATAAGGTACTGGAAGTGACCACACTACATTTACTCCATGTCAGTGCCACACTGGGGTGAGGGCCATGAGTATGGCTCAGCATCACTGCTCAGGAAAATTCTATATTTATATCTGTTGTACCACAGATGTTTGTTTTTATCCGACTATCATACAAACAGCTGTATTTTGTTTTTGGATGTTTGTATTTATATTAGAAGTGAACAGACTTCATCTAGAATCATTAATATTGAACAAAATAAAAAAAACATATATGTCAAAAAAAAAAATGTAAAAGGGACTGTATGACAGAAACAGACCCAGACGACCCAGTTAAGTTGGTCTAATAGAAAAAAGGTTTTGTTTTGTTTTTTCCTAAAATGAAGAGGTCAATAAAACAATAAAAGGAAAGGTGCTAACAACAACAAAACTCTCTTGACCTTTTGGGATGCACTTTTAAGATGATCCAAACCTCCAGCTCATAAATCTGTCTAAAGATTTTCCAGATATACGGTCTAAGCCCACATCTACAATGACATGTTCACCACCAGCACATTAAGCCAGTGAGGCTGCTGGACCATGAGATGGGACTTTGTTTCAAGGCAGGATTTATGGCATGGCTGTTGTATTAGCGTGCATTAGCTTGAGCTAATAAACTGTCGGCTGCATGTTTTTCCTCTCAAGCAGGCAAATGAAGCTCAGTCCAACGCCAACAGAGTAAAAAGGGATGTCTAAAGTTTCCATGTTGGGTCTTCCCCTACCCACAAAAAAGACATTTCCCTTTTCCAGTTTGTCTTTTTTAATTTTAACTTTCTTGTCCAGATGGAGGTTGCCAGTAGTAGCATGAGGCACCCAGCCTGCACTCCAACCCGACCTTTGACCCCTGCAGCTGAACAGTCTGGCACATGTTGAGGGAAACTGATCCTCTGTACATGTCGGACAGTCAGAAGAGTTTCTTGGTGTTGACTGCAACAAATACCTCAGCATGAACTCTTGACCTCCTTGATACTAACACACACGCAGATCAAAGACATGTTATTCCCCTGCTCTTCTGTCCGTCCTCTCACCACACCCTGGTTTGATCTGGAAAACTACTCATATCATGTCATGTTTTGTCTCACAGCTGGACAGATTTCACAGCGCTCCCTGAACTCACTGCATCCATCCTTGACAGAGACAAACATCCAGCACTGGAGAGTCCGGTTAACCTCAGCCACAACAATGGATGTGCAGCAGAAAAAAATTTGCCTGCTGCCTCTTTCAGTAAAAGTAAATGTCTTTTAGTGAAGATGAATAATGAAAAGCTCAGGTCTGAAAAGAGGAAGCTTCATACAGCACAACAATAGAGGAAGAATAACATCAACCACATAGGAACAGTGTGGAATAAAACTGCAGATTTCACTGTGATTTCTGTGATTTCACAAGTTAGTAAGTAAGTAAGCAATTTTAATAGCATTTTTCATAGCAGATGAATTACAAAAGCAAGTAAAGTAAGGAGGAGAAGTGGTGTGGTAGAGGAAAACAAGGACACACACTGCAAAAAAAAAGTCTCATCAAGAAATTGCCAGAGGAAACAAGTTACTTTTAATATACTTTTAAAAAATGTTCACACATGGTTTCTCAAAGACTTTGAAGGAGTCTGTTCCAAAGTCAAGGAACTACAAACCAGCACTAAGGACCATCACCTTCAATCTTCTGTTCTGAATTCAGAGCAGCCAAGTTCAAAGTCCTGATCTGAGAAGCTTTGACCTTGGAAGAGTTAAAATTCCTCTAGAGCAACTTCAGCATGGATTGTTTTGCAATGTGTCCTGAGCCAAAACACTCACAGATAAGCTTTGTTTCAACCATCACAACAGCAAATTGAGCTCTCTGTCCACCCCAGCACCCTTTAAGGATGAAGTCTGCTGGTCTTCTGAATGTTTCTCATTGCCAACAAAATCTGTGAAAAGACTAGACCCACAATAAGCTGAGGAGCTTTATATCAAAACGCCTGATGAACACCAGTGTTCCCCCTCATATTATAAAACCATATTCATGCAAATAACCATTTTTATAGATCTTTGTTTACCCGCTGCATTTAGTTTTATTCTGTATACTTCTACCAATTCATTGCTCTTTGATCAAAAACATAACACCACTGAAACTGAATATATGAAATCTGTCAGGCACACTGATATAACTGAAATACACCTGTTCTATATAGACATGGTCTCAAATTGTCATGAGGATGCAGTAGATTCATCCATCCAAGGATAAAAATGTCTGTCTGACATGATTGGTTCCCCAGGACAACACAAAGAGTTCCCACTGAACACTACATACAGTACAGTGTGTGCTCTTTAATGTAGATTATACGAACAGTGTGTCATATGTGCCGCTGTCACAGAGATGTGGCGTTACCTGAATCATCTGGTTTATCATTTTGACACCGTGGCAGCACATCTGGAGCTGATTGAGACTAATGTCTGTTTCATTAAATAAAGTGCTCCAAGGCCATAAAAAGGGAAATTAGCTGAAAATTGGCACAATAAATTTAGCCAGCTCATAACTTTCACTTCTGTACAGACAGACAAAAAAGAATAATAGAAGTAAACAAACTATAGAGGACACCTTGGCTGTTTTCCTATCATCAGCAAAAGAAGGTTCCCTGGCTCTGTTCAGGGAGGATTTGCATTAGATAAGTCGAAGACTGTGCTGCAGTGTGGTCTGGGTGAGTCACCCGCTGGGTAAAGTGAATCATGTGCTCAATACTTTACACTGCAATATCAGAACAATGTGAATTGTCTGACCTTTGGTGTCTGATACTGACTGGAAGAGAAACTGACCACTTTTTGCGTAATTAAAAAGAAGAAGGGAAGCACATGATGACTGACGCATAAAAATGAAATCTCTTGGTACATTTAACCCACAAAGTTTCCTTCTCCCACAAGACTTATGATCAGATTTGTGGATTATGCAGGATTTATTTTTTTGGTGCTGATGTTATTTGATATCTTCTGTTGATGTCAGCAAACCAGCATTGTATGGTGCATTGTATTCTTCAATGTTGAGGTTATTTTAATTTCAAAATTTCAATAGCTTTGCACTTTAAGGTATTTTATTTTCATGGTGTTTCATGCATTACACATCGTGTAATAGGAGCTCATCAAAGTAATTTCCCCAGGAAGATAATTTACTGACGTCTAGTTGACATTCCTGGTGTAGATGTAAATCTTTAAGAGCACTTCACATGACACAGAGTTCATTTTTTACATTTGATACAACATTTTAAGTGACTTAAAATTCTGATGTATTTCACTATTTTTATTTTTAGCTTCATGTGCATGTGTACTAAATCAATTTCTGTGCTATGTTGCACTTCCGCTCCTCACTTGTTGATCTTTTGCTGTGGATATTTCAGATCTTTACTGTCATTGTTAGTTTTGGTCTTCCTCTGGGATTTGTACTGGTAACTAAAAAAAAACAAACATATATTTTGCTTAATTTTGACTTCAACCTGTGTTGAAATACTGGGATACATTCATGTCTAAGTGAATAACAATTCTAATCTATATTTTCCCTCTTTAGAGATTTAAGAGGAAACATTTGGCATTATTTGTTGGATACAACCACAGTATAACTCTACTTTGCCTCTGTTCCCTGTTTTAGATTTCTACCTTGTCTAAAAAGACAGTGTCATGGGACTCGCCTAGAAAAGAAACCTCAAATGTAAAATAAGACCTTGAAAGACAGACAGAGTCAGGTAATAACTAGGAACAGCTTTTCACAAAGCCTCAGAATCTGAATCAGTTAGAGTCAATTTCACTAAACTCTAACACAATTGTACCTTCCTCTTACTAAGACATAAGCCAGCACTCAGTCTGATTTTCTATTGAACATTTAACCCCCCAAAATGAAATGTGGCTCTTTGATCCAGCCATTTAAAGCAATGCCTCATAATTAACCAGAAAACTGGTCAAGGAGAACAACAGATCCATCATCAGGAAAGGATGCCTTGAAGTGTACATCATCTCTGGAAACAAAGATTGATCGTGAGCCAGAGGTGCTGAATGACAAGATCACAGGTTTGTGTGGGTGTATCTATTTTAGACTGGAGAGATTTGTCCTGATTCAATCTGTATTGTTTAAAAGTTGGTACAAACACAGCTGCCGCGCCTTGCTCCACTGATCTGCCATCTGGAATGATTTTTTTTTATCTTAAGTGGAGAGCAGGGGAGATGCATTCTCCAAAAAGAGAAGTGTTTTGTGCATGTTGTAAAAGAGGAAACACGTCAATACCAATAAAAAACAGTTCCAGCAAATGCAATTCATTTAAAATCCTGCCAGAAAAGAACATCCATCACCGGCTCAGAGAAAGCCCTGGGTCCTGCCACAATCTGCGCCGTGGCCTTGCTCAAGCTCTGTTTTGTACTTTACCTTCAGTGGGGACGCTGGTGGGGGGGTGGGAGGTGGAGGGCGTGTCCCTGCCTGCAGTGGCCTCTCTGCTCCTGGATGTTGTTTTAGCGACGATGGTGGTGGTGAAGGGGTAAAGATACGTGGTGTCAATGATGTCACACATCTTGTCCTTGGTCTGAAAGATGACAAATGTGGTCACGACTGAGCACACTGACTTAAACAGAAATTTAACGCATGAGAGAGGATTCTTCCATGGCACTATTCATCATCCAGGAACACACACGACACACACACACATGCATTTGAAAACTTATCAGGCAAGATAGGGGAAGATTTAAGGTGGTATCAGACAAATTCAAGTGAAGACTGGTTAACATATGTGTTGATCTTGAACGTTCACCTCATCTGGGCAGCTGTTATCAACCCAATCCTGCCGATGACGGTCAAAGCCACTGGAACATCTGAGGGCAAAGGGAACAACTCAGTCAGTCAAAAGCTGAATCCTAATTACTGCACTAGTGTTGCTTGGTGGCTCAGTGAATCTGAAGCTACATGCTAACACATTTTCTTTAGTGTGTTAGCAGCTTACCACTTCCTAAATGGCCCTAAACTTGGGCTACAGAGGAGTTTATGTTTGGTCATAAACTAGAGTCTTGGATAAACAGCTCTGACATGATGAAAAGTTTAACGATCACTAAAGTTATCACAGTTCATCCACCCAGGGAACATATATGTCAAATGAGAAATATCAATTCAACCATCCATGTCTGCTATGCATTATAACCACAAGGCAATTAGGCTGATCCCAGTACACACTCCCTGTAAAAAATGAAAAGATTTTCCAAACCTTTAAGTAGCTAGTCTGGAGCCACAGAGCTCCTGATGTGTAAAAAAAAACAGTGGAATTCCCCTTTAACAAATCCAAAGTGTAATTTGATCCATCCTCATTACAAAGGTAGATATGATTTTCTTATTTTAGATAATATACTTCAGATTCTTCTGTGCTGACTCAGGCTGAGACGCATACATCTGCACCTCCCATTCCCCGCCTTCCTCCTAAGTGTGTAAGGAGGGAACAGCTTTACACAGTATGAAGACGTAGGAAATGTGTGGAGCAGATTCAGTGGGTCGTGGGGCCTTTGGATCGAGGGTGCTGTTGAGTCGACTGTGTATCGCGGCCGGAGACTTCTAATAACCTCAAAAGGCAGACAGTAATCGAGGCGGCAGCTACTAATCCTCCATGCTGTAAACGGATCAAAATTAAAACTCGCCCACTGGTGAACTCACCATTGTTCTGTGTGTCTAGGCCCTTTGCCACAAACAGTATCCTGTCTGGGAGGACAAGTTAGTATGCAAAGCAGCGAGCCCACTCACATTCTGTTCTGTCAAATGGAGTGAATTTTAAAAGCTTTGGCAGTCTGTAAATCATCCCTCACTGCAAGAGGGAGATGTATAGGGAAAATGCACACACGTACAAACAACAACTATGACTGGCTCACAATCACAGTGTGCTCTGTGCTGCAAAGACAATATGAGTCCAGTAAAGTCTTAGCCATCTCCAGCAGGCCCCATTTCTCTGGAGAACATATTGTTATGGTAATGACTTTATGCGAAGGAGTCCATTTTCATCTTTCTACCTCTCTAATCATCCCGTTCCTTTTATTTCCCCCCCGAAAAAATCCAGCCTCATCTGTTCAATCAGGCGAGACAGATTCCTCTGCTTAATCCCTGTCTTTTCCCTGACTGCTCTCCCCCCCAAGAGGGAGGTGAGGGAAGGGGAATGGGACGCAATATTACTGATAGGTCCTGGTCTAACCTGTCCCTGTTGGGAACTTGTGTTTTGTTTCTTCTCAATGGTATCCATCTCAGCGATTTGCCATAATGCAGTAAGCCACTGTGCTTTTAATTAGAAAAGGGTTGAAGGGCTTCATTTGAATATAAATGAACCCATGAGGGAGAATATTTCTCTTCAGGTTGCCCACATGCAGGACGAACAGAGTGCATTACTGGGATTCAGTCCCGCTTCATGAGACCCCATCAAGACAAACAAGAAATTATTCTCTGAATTGTCTGCAGTGGTGAAAAAGTGAAGTAGTGCATTTACTATAGTACTGAACTTTAAATTGTAATCTTCTGTTCATCCGTGTACAGACGTGTGTTCAGTTACACATTGATGGAATTTCTTCAAATCTGGTCAAATCAGAAATCTCAATTTCTTCAAACGTTCACTTGGACTCAGGGATGCACTGATTAGATTTTGGTGGCCAGAGGTCAAAGGTCAAGCTCACTGTGACACAGCAATTACGACAAAATTTCACACAAGCTGACCCTAAACTTACACAAGGCGTGTTTTTAGTTCTGGCAATGTCTATGTAACACCAAACTGATGGACTGACTGACTGAATTTGGTGGCTAAAGGTGAAGATCATAATGAGCTCACAAATTAGTCTGAGTAGAAATGAGTGTGGATAAACAGAGGATGTCACCTGAAACTAGTCTGATTGATTTTTTTCCTGTATTCAGTCACTGCTTCTGCAAAAAGATCAACCCTCCTACTACAGCTACACACTAAATGAATTCAGCTGGTGAAACCGTGAGTGGCTTTTATTGTGAAACGGTCATGAAAAAAGACAACGGTCATTTTGTGCCCTTTTTCCCGGCATGCAACCTTTCCAAGAGAGTAATGGAATGAGATGGAGCAACCACTGTGAGCTGCTGAGATGAGAGATTTTGAACAGGCTGACAGGCTTCACACCTCCAGTTCCTCTGCGAGATAACCAGCTGCTGTGCGGGAAGACCACTCACATCATGTGCAGCATGAAATCAGATCATAGCTGTAATTATTTTTGACTGATGGCTGTGCAGTAAACAGATACACTAGTTGCTCCTCTGTTTTTCTGACAAAACAGCTGCTCGAGTCACACTTCCTGTTGTATCAATCTGCATATGCTGTTGCAAAGCTCCCTTTTCTCAAGTCATTTTAGTCTCAAATTCAGTTTTTCAAGATTTACTTTGTAATAGTAATAATTTCACTGGAGTGATAAGAAATATTGGTGCCTGTGGACCTACCTATTTCAAATATTCATAATACTAGTGCTGCATCCGCCTTATTCTTTCCTGTTTTATTAGATTCATTTCTCAAGAATTTCTGAAAGAAATCCATTTAAATGAAAAACTGACTGAAGTTTTGTTACTTACCTCCAAAATAAGTGTTTTAAGACTCAATTACAGAGAGAATAAACTGTCCAGAGTGATATTTCCTTTTCCACTGTCTTGTTTTCCTAAACATGACTAATACTCCAAATGTCCAGGCCACAATAACATTCACTTTGTTAGACATAATTTAGCCTCTGTAATAAAACACTGCTATGGTTTGTAGCTAAGGTACCCAGAGTCTTATAGATAAGAGGGTACAAGGGAAGAAGAGAAATATTGTTCTAATCTATCTGCCAAGGATACGCTGTGTAGGGGAAAGTACAAGGCACATATAATAAATAGGTAGGTAATAATCACCTTCACACATTATTGTTGAGCAAGTTTAACCTAATATTGAATAAGGTGTGGTTGAATACTGCAACCATGTGATACTTGTGAGTGTACACCTAATGTTAGACAAAGACATGTTCAGGCTCTGATGTGATACTATGATTCACTTGCTCATCACTTTCTCAGCTTTTAATAAGTAATTCTTTCTGCCAGAGACACCTGAGCTGCTGATAACTGTGTTTTCACCATCTCAGAATTTCACACCCAGCTACAAACAATATGCCGCTTCACTGCTCAGAATGAATAATCCTAAAATTATACAAAACTTTGAAATGAGCAAATCAACATAATTTTTTACATGGTATTTCGGGATAGTTTGCTAGATTTGTGAGCCTGTGATTATGTCTCAACATAAAGGATGCAATAACAGTTTGCTGAGAGACTGAGACATATTAAATCTCAATATTCATCCCCTTAACAGCCATTAATTTTCCATGAGCTGCATTTGTGATGCTCACCAGCTGTGTATTGTAGGTAAACAAGTCCCTGCATTTCCAACACATCGGTGCACAGGCACTTATGGCGCACTGTGAGTCCACTCCAATGTCTGTCATGCTTTATTAACCCGGTTCAGCGCAGGCTGCGAATATCAGCCATAACAAACTGATCCAGCTCAGAACTTAGCATGAGTGAGGCGCTGTGTTCTCACCTTCGCAGCACTTTACTGAGAGAGGTTCATTAGAGCTGTTCTCTTTAAATGTCAGCGCCTTTCATTAAGCCTGGAGCCAATGAGGCTGCCACGGTTTTTAATTAGCGCGTGTTTTAAGCATGTTTGCCTTTTTCAAAGGAAGTGGCTAAAGGATACAAAGGGCAGAGCAACGCTGAACAGTGAGATATTAACATAGTCAGAAAGCTAATTAAAATGCAGCTTAATGAGATCAGAACTACAGGAATAAAGGATCTCAATACAGACTCCATGAACTACTGTGAGGAAAAACATGTCTTCATGTCTTCGCTGCACTGTAAATTAATTTGTCTCTGTCAAAGGAAGAAGAATTTAAGATGCAGAGCAGGAGTGGGAAGTCAAATCCAGAAACCCAGTGCATGTCCTAAATAACTAATCTCTATGGACAGAGCAGAAATGCTGCACATTTCTCCAGTCAACCACGTTACTCGCAGGATGAATGATGAGTCCAAAATAAAAGAGTGGCAGATTAATATTTGATGCAAAAGGCGTTCAAAATGCAACAACGTGGCCTACAAAGAGGGGGGATAATGGCTGTCCAACGTCACACTGAAAAATCCAGACGACAACCCCCTCAAAAATATTTTTCCGCTAATTCAGACGAGATTTATCAGGACAGCTAACATCTGTCGGCTTGCAAGTTGAGACTTTCTTAACTTGTATGGATGAAAACACAGCTCTGCTTTCTTCCCATAATTTATTCCCATCTCTGCCTTTTTAACTAAAACTCAAACCCAACGAAACAAAAACCCTCCACAGTTCATATTTCAGCTGTCAGGAAATTCTAGGGAGGAACACCAACACTTCTTTAGCAGCTCAAATATTTACTTTTGTTTGAAGTGCAGGGAGGCAGGAAGGATAAAAAAAAGGAGACCAGAGGTTGACAGAACAGGTGTGAGTTGAATGAATGTTAGAATAAGCTGCTGTAGAGAACCACTACTCTCCCATTTAATGGCTAGAAGAGTGAAAAACTTAAAGGCGGTCTGACGCTTTTACAAACTGATAAACAATCATACAAATATGAATTTTTCATCATCATACCATATGTATGATATGTCTGCAGACTGTCTACTCTGCATCCCAGCAGAACTCAGAGTTTTTCTGTTGTAGTGGAGTCCCTGCAGCAAGACAGTGTTGATCATGCCGCTTCATCAACATTATGTTTTTGCTACTAAGGAAAGTCGAGTGCAACATTTTTCTGGGGAATTCGGTGAAGGTCTTGTAGCTGAACAGAAACAATGCACAGATTTAGGAGATTTAACCTCATTGTTGTCAACGAACAGTGCCTTCTCTTTATTGTCACACTTGAGATTCGCCTGTAGCTGACAGTACTGCAGTTGCTTATTCACAGGACGCGTCTGGGTCTGAGCCACTGTGGTTCTGTGAAAAACCAATAGACTGGAGCCAGCCCTCACTTGCAAAAAAATCAGCTGCCACTAAAATTTAGGTGTCCTCTGTTTTACATCATAAATTTTTGGACTGTTGGCCCATCAAGTCGTCTGAATATGTCATGTTTGGCTCTGGGGAAACTCTGATGGACATTGTTTCCAACATTTTATCTGAGTAACTGAAAAACAACATGCTCATTAGTTGCTAGTTGTGGTTCTAGTGAGAGTGTTTTGTGAGGAGAGATGTGAATGAGTTACAGATCAAAGTGTCCATATATCCAACCTGTTGAGGCGATGACACCAACTGCAGTTGAAGTTGATCTGTGAGGAGATACAGCTGCTGCAGCTGGTGAACTGGAGACAGGCTGGAAAGGAGAGAAACATCAAAACAGGTCAAATGTCTGTCAAACACTTACACTCAATAACTTAAATGACTTATAGCCAAGGTCCTGCGTGCTGGAGAGGTCTCATAATGATGTGAAACTGATCGAATAACACTTAGATCCCTATACCGTGGAGTGTGTTATGACTGTGCCAACAGCTATTACAATAAATTCTCCTTACTTGGTAAAGGCATCATTTCCACAGCCGTAGAATTGGTGATCTTTGTCTTCGTCAGCTCCACGCGGTGGTATTCATAGATTGTTCTCCGCCTCACATCTATATTTTGGAGAAAGAAGGGGGCAGAGTAAGAGAGCGAACAAACCATCACAAATCTTCCAACCAGAGATAAAAACTGGGACAAGTGGTCCCCAAAGAAAGAGGAGAGAGAGTGGGAGGCAGAATCAGGTCATATGGGATGCTGCCACAGCACTTTATTTCTCCCATCTCTTTGTGCTCAAGTGTCATCCTGTGACTTGGCAATGGACGGTGGCAATTTCCTCCAGGCGCTGATATCAATCAGGCCCTGTTGAAAGACAGCCTTCTCAGTCATCTGTAACACCAAGTCATCAGGCGGGGTAAGATGGAGCGATTGATTAGATACATCATTGACTCTTATTGCATCCTGGCTCTCGTATGGGCCGGTGTAAAACGGGCTGCTTGCTTTTGCCGGCCATGCATCTTCTCTGCCATCAGTGGAAATGGAAAAAGGGGAGGATGAAATACCTCCTTTGTTAAAGTCAGAAAGGGTCTTCTACTGCATAATATTTTAAAAGACCTGATAATAACTCCTCTGTGCTGTTGATAAAGTGGTTAATTTAAACTTTGATTGGATTTTTATGTGACTTTCTATGCAGGCGCTCCAGGAGGGAATCCGTAAATCTGTAGAACGAGAGACTGTGTTGCCAGGCGGCTTGCAGCATGACATTGCTCAGTACATGGCATCTCTTATAGCACTTGTATTTGCTTGACCAATGAGCTACAAAATTGAAATTCAACACACCAGTCTATCGCTGTGTAACGTACACAGCAAGCAGTGACTTTCAAGTCCCATTCATCATATAATATCACCATCTGGGTTAGGAAACTATTTTAAAGGAACAGTTTCACAGTTTCACAGTTTCACAGCATGTCAAGCTACTCCTTTAACACAATCCAAGGTTATTACTTTTGCCTGATTGATTGATTTTCAGTCTATGAGTTGTTGACTAAGCTGGCTCCAGTGTTGCTCTTCTCATGTGATTGGATGTTGTTTCCCTGCAGACCTGCTGGGTTTGATTATACACAGGACAACTGATCAAAGCAGAAGATGTGAGCCAGCTCAGTCTAACCTCAGAATAAGACCACCCTTCCTTCCCCTCATCCCCTCCCCTGGTGACTGGCTTCCTCTTGCCTCTAGAAAAGGGATTATCAGGTGCCTAATGACATGATGGGGGCCAGACGAAGGTCAGTTCTCCAGCCTAAGGCAGCTCCTATGTGGGCAGAATGTGCAGACTTGCTGGCTTCTGGTTGTTAGGTGGAAGGAAGCTGCAAATCACATCCAATATAACCAAGCCACAGCAACAACATAAACAGCAGCTAATGAGGGTTGCTACCTTTCACAGATGCTAACAAACAAGCACATTTGCAAAAGTGTGTCATCAATTAGATACAACAAGGTGAGTTAACCTGTATCATAACAGCACATTCAGGGAAGATCAATTACTGCTCTCCTCAGCAGTTACTGTATATACATATAAAAAGAAAGTGTATTTGATGTATATTTTCTTTGATGAAGTCACAACAACGGCTGCCTCTTATTGCCTATTCATCCATATCAAAGAGCTGCATGAGATGTGTTGTCAAGCCACTGACTTGAAAATGAATTCTGAAATAATAACAGGCTCTCACTTTCCTCTCATCAGACAGCACTCTGGATCTTTGTACTTTTTCATAAGAAATGTTTCAGTGTGTTCAATCAACCTCTTTCACCTCATGATTACACTCTTGACTCTTTCATATCTCCGATATATTAATCCACAGTCTTTCTTAAACTGGGCTCATTCATGAATGAAATTAAATTATTGAGCATTAAGCCATAAAATCTAAAAAGAAAAACACGCACATACAGTTGTCCATAAAGTTGGAATAATTTTGTTTTCAGACACACTACTCTTTTTATTCGTATTTATACACATCACCTTTGACCAGGTGTAATGATTACATACTGAGTCCAAGTTACCAGTTTTGAGATATACACTTTATCTATCAAGAATAAATCACAATCATTTCATGAGAAGAGAAGAGGTAAAAAAAAAAAAAATTTGATCCCAACTTTATGGACAACAGTGTATTATACATATATAATTAACAACTCTGGCCCTGGTAGCATCCTAAGAAATAAGATTATTAATCTAGGTACAAGCCAGAAAATGTGAAAAACAGCTTTGGCTCCAGTTTTAGAATAACTCACCATGAGTGATAATGTATAATCTAGCCTGGGGAAAGTGAATTAAAGCCTGGGTCTTCACACGTACTTGTATCTGACCTGTTAATTACACACCCCAGCCACAAATCTTCTTTCTCATCTCTGTCTTTACTGGATGTGCTGTGGGCACGCTTTACCTCCAGGCAGAATAAAATGTTTTATTTGAGCTTTTAATCCAAGGCGAAGCTACAGTGGGGTTAAAAATGACCCTCTGGTTGCCATGGTTGCCACACAGTAATTGGCTGCAGAGACACTTCACGGAGTTTGAACACTTCTTCATGGTAGAGCCTGCAGCGGTCACTGCTTTCCTGTCTACTTTTTCCGCTGTTAGGTTTCAGGCTTAACATACTTAACATACCAACACGGAGGAACTTAAATTCTTCACTATTTTTTAGCTGAATAATATTTCTCTACAAGAAGTGCCCCCTCAGCACCATCTTCACCCACATTTCCACTGTATACGCTGAGTGGGAGAACAAAGGGGGATTTAAGGTCACACATTACAAAGTGAACCTCCTGGTCATCGGATCAGATGAATTGCCTTTGGAGAGCTGAGCTGCAATGGCATCCTACTTTTACATAAGCGGTGATTCTTGCTTTTTCCAAAGGTTAATCTCCATCCATCTATGAACACTCTGATGTTAAAGGTTTATTCTCTATTACAGGATGACTATCATTATGAGGAACCTCTGATCTTGCAGCATTCTTCCTTTCAAGCTCACACAGTTTATGGGGAACATCAGGCCCTTCAGACTGACAGGTGCTGGATGCAAATATTACCCTTTTCCTTCAGATACTGACATGAACCTTTGCTCTTTGCAAATATCACACACTCATTGCATAGAGAGAAAACAAACCCTTGTTTGTATCAGCTGTAACAGCCATAGCAGTGGCTGCTATTGCTCGAGCGCGCGC
>OMNW01015767.1:0-12714 GCA_900303245.1 Selene dorsalis
CCCCCCCCCCCCCTGCTGTGTCATCAATTAATGATCAGGGTTGTTGCTTCTACCTGAGTGTGTGGAGGGATGAAGGGAAGGAAAAGGGGGGGTGGCATGAGGCAAATCAGATTGTTTACAACACACCAGTGTCAGCAGCTTAGAGCTTTGGTCATAACTCACCTCTGTTGACAGCACGAGCAGGACTGTGTTTTTACCTCTGACCCTGAAGCAACACAGATTAGACCCCGAACCTCACCTGGTCTTTCACTGGCACATACATTCTGTCATTGTGTTATTTATGGAGGAGTATTATAATCTATAATCTCACCAGGAGCCTCCTCAATGATCCCTAGAGACCCCCTACTGTGAGAGAACAACTGGTGTGGGTTACAGTTAACCCTTATTCAGCCAGAGAAGAAGAGTTAAACACTTTGAGTACACTTTAGAACTGTGCAAAGCTTCGTTGGGCATCGCTTGTCATGTGATGTACAGGTGGAAGCGATGGCCGATCATCTGCCGATCAGACGGACGTGTGACGTGTCTCAAATGTTGGCTGTTCAACATCAGGTTCTTGCACAGCTGAAGCAAAACCACGAGTCAAATCTCGGCTACGCAAATGATCATTAACAACGTCTGAAAACTCTTTTTGATGTTTCCTCCTCCTTCTTATTGACGATCTGTACGTCCCTGAGTTAGACAGATCAGGATCCTCGGTTCTCCGGCTTGGAAACATTCAGACCCTGAATCCCGGCTCGTCACCACCTCGGTGCTGCTGAGACCTGTTGATCCTGTCGGCCTGTGGGAGATCCAGCTCCGGCTCAGGGGCAGAGATGACACCCGACATCTGGGAGAGATAAAGCCTGAGGGCCAGATCATGTCTGCTTGGCATTTCTGACTGGCCCATTAGTGAAGCTGAATGTCTGTGTTGCGGAGCTGGGATTGATTCAACGTCTGCCCGGGGCGCTCATAAAGAACAGCGATGTGTAATTACTCAAGACTGCAATTAATAAATATTACTTTATTCATACTCCTCAGTTGTGCTGCCAAAGCTCCACCACATCTGAGATCTTTACGCTTTTAAACCATGTTTATTATTATGTGTTGAAGTTATTTTACCAACTGGTCTGTCAATCACGTCGCCTATAAAGTGTCAATATATGGCGAAGAAAGCCTTCAAATGTTGTGTCGGTCATCCAAACAGAAAAGTTCAAGATTTAATGACATCAACATTTATAAATCATTCTTTATATCCTGACAGAATCTGTTCACACACTCACTGACCGTTAGTATAATGTTAATATTTAAGAAAGCTTAACATTTGCTAAATAATAATTAAGTGTTACCAATTAGTTCAACAATCTTTTCCTTATTTAACTTCCTGTCAATCAGCTGATTGGTTCAACAAACAAGATCAATGAACTTCCTGTGTTTTGCAGCTAAAAGACCAGATGCGGTGGAGGCCAAACTCGGAGCTAAAAGTAGAGACACTACAGGATGTAGATTCATCAGATGGACACAAACACGAGTCCAAATGAGTCATAACAAAAAAAAAACAAAAAAAACAATATCCTCATGATGCTACGAACCGTCTGTGAGGTTTCAGAACCTCAGAAATCACTCCGGTCTCGTATCGATTCGACTGTAAACAACAATATTTGCATCCAAACAACAAACAACACATGCTGGCACCTTCACAAAATGGAGGGGGAAAATTACACGACAAGATGATGAGATGAAGCCCCGCCCCCTCTCTCTCCACTCTGCAGGTGCTCAGCAGGCCTCACCGTGGGGGGTAACAAACCCCCTCCAACACCCCCAATGCCCCATTTCAAACCTTCTTATTGCACCATTTAAGTCTTGTGTGGTGGAGGAACACGAGTTTATTACACCGCCACCCTGCCAGGAGCAGCAGATGAGGACGTCGTGCAAGAGGAGGAAGACGAGAATGAGGAGGAAGAGGAGGAGGAGGAGGAGGAGGTGTGGAAAGTGCGTGGAAAGCCAATTACACAAAAAGGTGCTACATGCAGAGCTTTTATAATGTCAATAAGATTAAAAAAAATAAATGAGAGCTGCGTCTGGTCACAAGCTGAAGAGAGTGGGAGCCGCGAGGACTCATCAAACAGAATCCCTCTGACTCAGCCGGATAAATCTTTAAAAGCCGAGGAGCCAAAAATCAACACTGAAATTTAGAAGAAGCGACGTGTTTGTGGAGCAGAATTACATATATATTACTCACCGATTAACTATTTTTGCACCGTCTCTTTAGTTTAGTTTTTGATGCCGTGTTAATGTGCCAACATTTACTAATGAGCAGAGCCGAGGCTGATGGGAATGTCATTGAGTTTTCAAGGTATTTTAGGTAATGTTTCATCATCGCTGTGTAAACTCTCACTCTCTATTGTGGCGATGAAGGTGAAAACTTAACACCTGAATGTAAATGAGGTCTTTTTTTTTCTCTCTGATTGGAGCGAGCGGCGGCGGTGGCGTCTTGATTCGCGTAATCGCGGGGTCGTGTTTGTTCACCCCCTCGTTTCAGCGACGCCACTCATCCTAATGAGCGCACTAGACTCCCAGCTGCCTCTGTTTGGGTTCACATTATTTACCGAGCAATTAGTCATGAAGCTCGAGCTCTGAGTGGAATATGATTGAACAAAGTGATGGAGCAACTCCCTCCTCGCTAACAGCAAGCTGCACACACACACACACACAAACACAAAAACTACACGTTATCGTTTATCTGGGAGCAGACTTCACACTCAGGACACAAACCCACAGCAGTTTACAGTCCATGTGCTAAACAGTCTTGTTATCTTGTGCAGTGAAGCCGAGGAGTGAAAGGACTTTTGTTTCCTTCACAGCTGCAGATTAACTAAATGCATTTGTCTAAATCCGACCCCCCACATCCATTCACTTATTACTTCTAATTGTTCATCACTTACTCTTGTTGCTTGTTCTTTTACAACTGAAAGAAAATGGATCAGTAAATAATCCAATCAAAAGGAGTTCTTCTGTGTTTCCCACCAGCTACACCTAAATAATCAAAGTAATTAAAGGCCAACAATTAACAATCAAAAGCTTGATCGGCTTTGTGTTTAACGCAGGATTTTCTGCGTTATCTTGTTAATTCTTAATTTGCGATTAAAGTGTGATTTTCTTGCAGCAAGTGTTGCACATATTAAAATAAGTTTCGATTGATCATCGTCTATCACGTTTGCCGCTGATCAAACCACGAGATCTGATCGGTTTCATCACAGAGACGGTTATTAAACCTGCAGCTCAGCCTGGTTGACATCATTTTGATCTCTACTTAGGGAGCTCTGTGATTGGCTGGCGGTCCCCGCTGGAGAGAGAGCTTCTCATTACAGGCTGTTGTTTTGATATCTCCCTCCTCCAGACCTGCACTCAGCACTTTCCACTCAGTTAATTGACGACAACGGCGGCGGGCTGCAGCTCGCAGAGAAACGATGCTGAGACCTGCTCGCCCTGTTAACAAACACTCTGCTGCCGACTGTACGTTTACAGACTGTACCTGCAGACTGTCAGGAAATGTAGAAACACAGCAAGTCTGGATTTATTCCTCACGGAGAGCATGACCAAAGAGGAGAGAGAGGAAAATACCTGTGTAAACATCATCAGTAGTTATTCAGCTCAAAGAAAAAAATCACCTACTGGGTGTTTCATCCAATTTCACTACAAGTGATGGGTGGATCCGTAAAAAAAAAAAAAACATTACAGATTACAGTCTTTCATCTTCATAAATCATAACAAATTCACTATTTTTGTTCAGCAGCCAGAAAACAAACATGTGAGGAATGAAGTACATCACATTTCCTCACACCTGTACCCTGACTTATCAGGTTACTACTGGTAAGAAGGCAGCAAAATGGTCCTGACATGTGTTTGTTTTCACATCTCAAGTCAAAACGGATCAAATCTCAGGAAGGTCAAAGGTCAGAGCAGCCAAGTCCTAATCATTATGACTCCAGATCCGAGGCCCTCATTCATTCCTCTTCACCCTACAAACAGTGGCAAAGGGTAGGAGGCAGAAATATACCCAGACCACCACTTAACTGTGATACGTCATCATCTGCACCACAGGACACTGACATCGGATGAATGGTGGGTTTTTTAAATCTTTTCTGGGAATATAAGATTGAATTTAACATAAAATACTTCCCTGGTGCACTAGTAAACTTTTTAATTCACTTTCACTTTCTTTTTCCCTGCTAATGAAGGTCAGTAAAGTTACCATATATGATTTTCACCCATTCAAGGCAATAATCCTCCCAAAAGGTGAACACTGATCAAGTTAAAGGATTGTTTATTAAAACATACGACACTGTTACTGCTGCAGGTTTGTGTTTTAATAAAGACCAAGTGTGGGTTTGTTTGTTTTTTTTGTTGTTTTTTTATAGTTACAGCAGCTCAGACGGTTCCTCTGTCTTTCCACTTTCTGGTTTTCTTCACAAACACATTTCAGTCATTTTCAGCTCAGTGGCCTGAACAACACATCTGGATGTAATCCACAGACTCACAGCTCCATCATTTGTGTTTCTCTCCAGCCTCTCATATCGGAGCCAAACAAACTTCTATCTTGTGTGAGTGAGGCTTCAGTGACACTGACCTGCAGCTCCAGGTCAAGTTGTACCTGCACTTTTATGAAAAAAAAAAGAGGCAAGTAACTATCCTGATAAAGAGTATAGACCTAAACTTTTTTTTAAGAAGTGGATTATTCTAATTAATATCAGTGTCTAGTTGCATGTGTGTGCACAAGTATGAGGGATTAACTAACAGTGTAAGTCTCCGTCCATGTGCGTCATGCAGCAGTGAGTGAGTAACTCCTGCAGAGGAGCGTTCAAGATCTGTTGTTCCAGGGGAAAATAGACTTAAACAATTACCTTGGTCGGCCATGTTTTGTCTGTCTTCCTCTCATGTTCTCCCTGCAGTCATGAATATTCAGAGAGAAGATATTTATGGCTGCTAATGAGTATTCTGCACAAAGTCTGCTCTGCAAATGAGGCGAGCGGGGGGAATTGGGTAGCCACTAGGTGCCTCTCTCAAGGCAACAACAGGAGAGGAAAATCAACTCACTCGGCTTTTGAAAGGGTAATTTGATTTCATTATTATTATTATTGTGGTTTATGAGCACGAAGCAGAAGAGAAACTGGATCGTCTGACAATAAAACATCTGCTGGATGCTTTTTAAACTGTGTCGGTCAATGACGGACAAGTTGCCAAACAGATTTCATGTTGGAGATGAAGTCGCTTAGTGAGAGTATTGATACCGGAGCAGAGCAGAGCGGACACAATAATCTATAAACAGTTTGATTCTCCCGCACAAGCGATTTCATAAACTCGTGGATGTGGACATTTTCTCAAGGACGTTCAGATCTCGACTCTTCTCGCTGCTCTCAGGAGCAAATTAATCCCTCCACGCCAACCAAAAATGAAATCTATTTTTAGCGGTTCATTAAAGCCACTTCTATGCTGAGTCCCACACCAACGTTCACATTGGAGTAATTGGCCGTCTGTGTGTGTCTGTGTGAGTGTGTGAGTGTGTGTTTGTGTGTGTGTAATGCGGATGGGTGGGTCATGTTCCACTCACGATTGAATTTGAATGTTTGCTTTTTGAACATGCAACTCCTGCATCGCTAATGAGGATTTGTGGCGTTAATCAAAAGACTCTGCCGAGGGTGCCAATCAACATGATTACAGAAGAAGAGGAGGCTGGTTTGGATCACCGCAGCAAAGGATGCTGGGAACTGGGCACACAGTGGTTGTGAGGGTCTTTTTTTTTATAAGAGAGAGGGAAAATGAATAAAGTGATGGTAGAGACAGGTACGTAACGATACAGCAGATATTTACAGGTCGTTATGTTGTTACCAAATTACCAAATGACGACTGCACTACATTTCAATCCGATCCTACCACACAACTGGAGACGAAGCTCAGCAACGGCCGGATGGATCACAGATGTTCACGGTCCTCAGAGGATGACAAATCCTTTGGGACGATCGTGATTTCCCTGCCACCAAAAGGTCAAAATTATCAATGAGTATCAATGAGTAAATGGAAGGGTTAACATGACCCAACAATGATCTTGAGGCTGACGTCAAACTTCAACCAACCTAAGCAACCAAAGTGTCCTCTAATACGATCAACCCATGATGAGTGTTTCCTGAAATAGCAGCACACATAATGAACTTTAGTTATCATGGTTACGATAATAAACATGTGACCGATTAACCGCAAAAATAAAGGTCAGGGCTGCATCAGGTTTAGGCCCGAAACTACTTATTATGGTGAGAGAAAGATCATGATTTCAGTCCACACTCCTCCATAAACAAAGCTAAAAACACTGGTTTCAAGTGGGAATTTCAGTTTTTTTGCAATTTATATGTGACCAATGAAATAAACAATTAATCAATCAAACCTTGTTACCTCCAAATTTTACCTAATACAACTAAAGACAAACTCTACATGACACAGTATTCGATCAACATGTCGACCTGTTAACTCTCCCGGTTTCTCTGTATACGAGGCCCTTTCAAAATAAACCTCTGTTCACATCAGAAATTACAAAATAAGATCCTGAACCACAATGTGTGTGTGTGTCATTTACAGCTACAACCGTACTACAACGATATTTTAAGGTGGAATTTCACTGATACTGGTACCAGGGTGGTAAACGTGGTAAACATACAGTTGAGAGTTTTATAAATAAAAGTTAAAAACCAAGCTCATCCAAAATAATATCCAGACATGTTTTCGGGCGCTCACTGGGAGGTGCCTCTGTGTGACTCATGCTGGATTTTTGTTTATTCATAGACTTTTGAACTGAGCTTTGAATGCTGAGCTGCAGAAAACTAATTTTATTTCACTGAGGAAAATAAACCCTGGATTTAGGTTTAGCATATCTCTGTATACAAAAAAAAAAAGGGGGATGGTGGTAGAAGAAAAGCACGAAGAAGAGGAAAGAGGAAATTATTGTGCCTGAGAGATGCAGAAACCTCCAGAGGATTAAAAAACGTCTACCTCCAAAAAGAGACAGACTCAGGTGAAAAGGGGAAAGAAACCAAATTAAATCAAGTTTGCGGTTCACGATGAAGTGTGTGTTACTACTTGAGCAGAAAAACTCAAACTCATCCTCCATTCGTGCTCAGAACCGGTCCGGTCAGGTCCGTCGGTTTCTTCACCATCTCCTCCTCCTCCTCCTCCATGTTTTGGGTATCATGGTGGTTGGAGGGGGAGCGGCAGCTCTGCAGGCATCTGCTCGTTTTGTTAGGAACTGAGTGCAAGTAAACACTTTCTGCTCGCGACCATCTGTCCACGCTCAGATCTGCATGAGAGCTGGCAGACTTGGCTGGAAGAGATAGTGAGGGAGGGAAAGAGAGAGCGAGAGACGGAGGGAAGAAAGGAAGGAGAAGTGATGAAAGGGAAGCAGCGACATGGAGAACGGAGGGAGGGGAAACAGTGATTTGTGTTCGTGTAGAGATTAAAAAAACAGGATGTTTTGTGATCACCACTGAAATTTTTCCAATTTCTCTTTGATGTGCAAACAGAAATGTTCATTAACAATGTTCCGATGTGTGGATGGACCAAAAAAACAAAAACAAAAAACGAATTATTATTATTTCTGCACCAGAAACAAAACTTGCAGAGCGTCATCAGGATGAAAAACATCAGGACGTTTTATCTGCATGATGTGATACAGGTCAGAGTTTTGAATCGACTTTGGTCTGCACGAGTTGGACGACATTTTTCTGTGTGAGGCGATGAGTGTGGAGAAGGTCGACACAGCTACTATACAGGCCGGTGTAGGTTACTTTACACCCAATATATCTGTAACAATAAAGAAACAATAACTCAGGTGAACCAGAGTTAGTTGTTTTTGCCCTGAGCTGAAGGTTAAGGTGAATATAAATGTCCCGTCTTCATATTAAAAAGTGATAAATAGTGGTCCAGTCTACAGCAGGTGAAACACAGCTTCGCTTCTTCCGACTCGCTGTCGCTTTAAATACAAAGTCAGGATGTGGTTATTCCAGTTTAATGTAAGGCCTCTGTCCGAAGTTCAAATCTACCATCATCACTTTTAAAACTCATTAAAAAAGAAGAAGAAGAAGAAGAAGAACTGAAATTTTAGATCATTTTCCAGAATCTAATTTATGAATACATCATCTTTTCATTATACTTTCTGTTGGATCTCGACTCTAAATGTCAAAACGACTTATTTAAGTAATTTTTCTCTTCTCTAAGAAAAGTAGAAAAATTGTGAATTAGCAGAAAGTCAGTCTGCCCACAATCAGAGAACAAGAGCTGCAGCCTGTGTGTTTACATCCGACTCCATCTGCTTGTCTTCACGACTGGTGTTATTATCTGTCTGTTGACCGTCTGTCTGTCTGTCTGTTGACCGTCTGTCTGTTTACCGAGCCCTCACACACACACACACACACACTGAACAAAGAGGACAAAATAAAACCGTGTCGATGATGAGGTGTGTGTGCGCCGTCCATATCTGTGCTTTTTAGAAAAATCACTGAATCAAATCTAAAAGTTACGGCTCTGTCAGCGATCTGAGTCGTGTTGACTCCCACATAATTAACTTGGCTGGAGAATGGGAATCAGCTTGTGTTTGTGTATTTCCAGCAAACATCACGAGAGATTAGTGCGGCGCAGTTCACTGGCCTACGACCTCGATGACATCACTTCCGTGCCACTGCCGAGGTCGTAGGTCAGTGAAAAGCCGTGTAAAAAACCCCAGATGACAAACAACACAACTCCGAGCCGCTCCGAGCTCACAGGGGAATAGTGCTGGTGATTCATAACAACATATTGGTGAAATGAAGGAGTTTCACAGCAGATAATGTCTTATTTAGACGCTGCATCGTTGCCCCAACAACTCCCGTTATATGGATATACGTAGATCGTGAGTGGATCTAAATATCTTCCGAAGGACTCCAAGTTACACCAAAGTTGTTCAGGTGAGTAAATGAACGTATTTTATGCTAGAAATAAGGTCCAGGTTGCAAAAAATGAAACTTCTCCTTTAAAACCTGCACAAGTCGATTACAGTCAGTAATAAAGTTAGTGCGATCATCATGGAAATGTTGCTTCAGAAAATAAATAACCAGTTGTTTAACTGATTTGTCATTTTATTTTAGAAGAAAGTTTTGTTTTACACAAAGATTTTTACATATTTTCAGGCTCCAGCTTCTCAAATGTGAGGATATCCTGTTGTTTTTTTCTTCTTCAAGGTTTTGGACTGTTGGCGGAACAAAATTAAACACCAAATTATGTGTGAAAGCTGCGATGAGAATTTTTCACTATTTTCCAAATTTTAAGACATTTTTTAGATAGAAAAATCGACATCAACAGAGATGTTATTGGTACATACTGTATAAAATATGATGAAAATAAACGGAGCAGCTCTAACTGGATTGCAGTACAGTGGAAGCGCCTTCAGCGGTAGAGTTACAGCTAATTTCCATTATTGATTGATCTGCCGATATTTCTCAGGTTGTCAGTGAACTTTCCGATCATAACTTCCAACAGCCCGAGGCCACGTCTTCTTCCCAACCAAAATAAAAAACAAACCGAGACATATTCTGTTTGCTGTATCCTACAGTCTCAGTATGAGCAGCAGAGGCTTGAAGCATTTTTTTTTTTTACTGTTTCTGTGTTGAAATGAGCCAATTCCCACAATATCTGCCAATTTTTCTTACGTCAATTGATCCATTAATTAATTGACGAATCATTTCAGCTGTAAGCGCCACAGTTGTCTGTATGCTGCTCATTCATATCTTTATGAATATATCTAGACCCATGTATAAAATCTGCATCCGTGGTGATGGCACAAGTAACTCAGCTGACCCTCAGAGTGTGTGTTGACTTTACGTTGTGGTTGTTTCTGCTGTAATCACTCCTAATTTCTGGGAAACTAAACATCCCGTGTTCACACACTTCTCACTGCCAATGAGCAAATTATAAACTCATTCTCGTCTCATCGGCCCAGACAGCTGCCATTTTCTCCTCTCTGGAGACTAATGTGTATTTATGTTCGGTCTGAAACCTGTTGAACGAGCAACGCCCGGTCTTTGTCCGACTGAGACAGGACAAAGTGGACGTTTGTTTACACGCTAAGATCTGGGGTGGAGGAGGATTTCTCTTTCCCCCAGCAGCTCGTCCTGTCAATCTCTTCAGCTCAAGACGCCGTTCCTCCTCTTTATACCTCTGTTAAATCACTCCATCAATCCGTCCGTCTACCTGTTTGCCTCTTTATCCTTTGAGCTGCTGATGTGAAGTGAGTGATGCTGGTTCTCTCTCTCTCTCTCTCTGCCCTGACCTTATTCTGTCTCTCCATCCTTCAGTCAGTCTCTCCCCCTCCTGTCACAATCACTATCACATTTTTACTATCTACAGTGAAAACAGAGGAACCTGGTGCACAACATGGACTCACATAGACGACGTGAGCCAAAACAGCGGAGCACGACTGACAGTGTAGAAGTCAAAGAGGAGCTATGAGAATGGAGGCTCTCTGAATTCAACCTAGCATCTCTTGGCCGAAAATGATAAATAACATTATGCACCACTCCGTGGATTGCCTTGCAAAGAAGTGAAGAAGCAACCGGACTTGGATTTTGGATTAGTTCCCCTTTAAAACCCCCATCAGCAGCAAGTTTAGACTTTCTGTGATAACTACAGGAACTTCCTCCCTGTGCATCGGCTTTCAAATCACTTCATAAAATTCACTTCGATAGAAGGGCATCCCAATAATTTAATCCTATTACTACTGTTCATTTGTTTTGCTGTGTTTTGTTATTGTATGTATGTATATGTATTGTTATAATATAATAATATAATATAAAAAGTGAAAGGATATTCCTGTGTGGAACAACCAGTAATTTAAACTGCAGATCTGAGGCTGCTCAGTGAAATTGCAATATGTGCCGAGTGCGATATCCAAATCTCTTCTGCTGCACAATATTTGTCCTCACATCCTTGTGCATTTATTTTAACAACAGTCCAGAGTGAAACAACTCCACAGCCATGCATTCTGGGAAACATTCACGCCCTCCTGCATTAACATAAATGCTAGTATGTTTAAAAACGTATAGACATTGCCAGAGAATAATGTGGTTAACTCTGGATGCCAATGATGAATCCATCATCCGTTAATGCATGTGTGTCAGGGAGCAGAGAGCAGAGCTGTAGCCACGGTGCTAATGTTCACTCTGATTACACATGCTTCAAACACAATCAACAGTGAGGTGATGAGCCGTGTAAGCGACACCCTCCCCTGGTTTGCGTATAGATGCATTTTTACCGCAGGCCGTAAATATTCAGAGTTCCTGGACTGATAAATTTAGCTTGACAGTGTCTGTGCGTCCCGGGGACATCTGTCCCAGCTGAGCAGGTGTTAGCAGCAGCTGCACTAATGTTGGCTGCGGTGAACGTTGACGCTCGACGCTCGACTCGCTCTCACCGTGTAGATAAGGTGTTCCTTTTATCGTATATAAAAACCAGAGAGCTGCAGTCTGCTGCAGGGAGATTTGGGGTGACGTGTTTCATGTTTACGTCGTAACGTGACAGGTTATTTACCGCTGACGGCTGCAGCCCTTTGGAACGGGATCAGACGTTGTTTCAATGGTTTGATATGTCCAACACATACACGAATGTATGTTCTCATGAAGTTGTGCACAACTGTTTGCTCAGGTTAATAGTTTAGAGTTTGTTTAAAAGACAGGACAAAGTAATTATTTTGTAGTAACTTACAATTAAAGTAACTGGATCCTTCAGTTGAGGTCAATAGGTCAATGATTGAAATACTTGGATTATGTTGAATTGTATCTCATTCATCTTTTTTTTTTAACCATTTATTGATGATTGATCAAATTTGTGACTTTGTGATTTGAGACTTTAAGTTGAGACAGTTGGTCAAATAAGTGATTATTAGTTGAGATAAGGAGTACATGACTTGAAAAAGAAATTTAAGTTAGAAATGTTAGTTAAATTAACTTTAAAATGTGAGTTGAAGTAGCATTGAATTATATGTTTCCTTGACAAGGGAATAACTAATGTTTTATATTCCTTATCAAGCATTAATTTCAAACAATAAATGATCATTAATTAAAACAACTTAACCTTATGAATTGAACCTAAACTTTTCCTGAATTTGAGTTTATTCATGTTTTTAAAGCAGAAACGTCACTGTTGTCATGCTAGTGCACTTTTAGCATTAAACATACAAGTATAAAATGAGACCCTATGATTATTCATCCACTAATGCATGCAATTATAAAGTAAAGTACCTATAGTTGGGGTATAAATGTCTGATATATGTATATTGGGAATGTGGTCTACCACGTTTCCAACCCATGACACTAAAAAGGTGTTTCTATAAGTTTCCAAAGTCATGTCGGATTATCACTGATCAGCTCTGTGGGCCGCGCTTCATTCTTCATCTCGGTGGTGCAGATGAGCTGGGGGTGGAGGGGGGGGACGACGACCGGCAGCTGTTTGCCGACCGTCGCTGCAAACACTCAGGTACTCGGTACTGATTCCCTCATTAATTAGAGCAGAATGGATTTGGCTGAGTGAGTGTTATTCTCTGTGTGCACAGCTGCTGAGCCTGGACAGGAGGGTGGTGGTGGAGGGAAGACTGGGAACACAGACACCGAGAGCTCACTTCAGTCTCAAGGGCCTGTGTATATTATTTTGTCTCAATAAATAAAG
>OMNW01015769.1:0-11438 GCA_900303245.1 Selene dorsalis
ACACAGCGAACCTGGCCCGGAACAGCATGACTGGATTTTGATTTAATGGCCCCAATCATGTCTCCCACTGGTGACACATACACACACACACACCAGAGCAATAAGAAAACAGTGAATGTAGCACAGTGAGCACGAGCCCTCAGCCCTGAGTTGACAGTACGTGAACACGTTCACTGTATGTACTACACAAGCGACACAGCAGAACGTTTGTGAAGGACACACAACGCTACTTGAGTGGTACATTCAGTGAACGTGTCGTTCATCAGTACATTCAGTGAGCGACTGTCACTCAGAGCTGAGGGCTCGCGCTCACTGTGTCATTCAGCCCTGAGTGACAGTATGTTCACCGAACGCATCACTGACCATGCACCGTTCCCTTGCATGACAGTCTCCGCCATCAGATTCGCGAGTGATTCAGTGATTTTCGGACCACGGGGCAGTTCCACTGCCGGCCTGCATGCTCACTGCTGAGCTCAGCTGAGCTGAGAAAAGAACGAATCAGTTCAGGAAGTGATTTAGTTCAGTTCATTCACTCAAACAGTTTGTTCTTTTGAGTGAAACGTTCACGAACGATTCAACACTAGTTACAGATAATAATAAAAAAAAAAAATTACAGGAAATGCAAATCAGTGGTGCAGCACAGTGTTGCAGCTGCATAAAATGTACTGGTATGCAGGGGCAGTGTTGATGTATTGGAAATACTGTGGTATTTTTCAAATATTGGTGAGACTAACTTTTTTTACTAGGAGCACAGTTTTTGTAGGAGAGCAAGCAGAAAATTTTGGGGCGCTGTAAATCGACTTGCACATTTCCTTTTCATTCATGATAACCTCACAGATTGGCCTGCCACCTGTAGAGTGGCAGATTCCAGATACTTTGAGTCACCCCTCCCACATTTCACCAGTATTTAAATGAAATGAAAAATTTACTTGTCTCAAATTTTAGGGGCAAAATGGCCACATTCAGGGGCAGTCTGGAGCCCTGCTACCTGTGCTTCAGAATTGAGCCTTCATCTGAGAAGCTGTAGCTTCTAGCAGTGTCACCTACCTTTATCTCACTGAAACCTAAATATCTGTTCGTAATCATTTGTTTACCTAGGGATGGAGGCAGTTCGTCTTCCCATCGTTCAAGACGCCACCGCTCCTCTCGCTCCAGAGAAGAAGGTGGAGATCGGGATCGAGAGAGAGAGAGGAAACATCGACACAAGGACAGACATCGCTCACGCTCGCACTCTCACAGACACAAAAAGAAGAGGTGAGGCTTCCTATCCTTCACAGAAACCTACATACAGCCTCATTAGCACAGGAGAACTGCAAGGGTGCTCCCCCATAGCAAAACCACAAATAAGCGACCAAACTTGCATAGTTCCCCATTAATAACTGTTTCAACTGACACTGAAAAACATCTGTCTACACTTGGACCACAATTTAGAAACGTGTGTTAAACTGAAATAAAGTACTTTGTTACTTTATGCCAGGTGTGTTTTTCTTGTGTTTTTTGATCTGTGACTGATTTTTTTTCTTCTCAGATCCTCCAGAGACAGATCATCGCACACCCGTGACAGAGAGCGCTCGTTGTCCCAGGAGAGATTGAGAGAGAATGCAGGAGATGGATACCGTGAGGACAGGGCAGAGTACGGAGACTGGGAGGAAAGGGAGAGGTCCACCTCCCCGGACACGGCCAGAGGAAGGGAACGAGAAAGATCCCTGTCGTATGAGCGGGATCGACGCTCCAGCTCTGAGGAGCGAGAGTCCGGGGAGATATGAACAGCAGGGGGCGTCTTCAGAGTCTTTGATTTGGATATATTGTTTAGTAAAAGGAGCATGGAGAGATGAGAGCGTGTTGCTGCGGGCGTGTGTGTGTGTGTTGGCTTTGTATGTGTGCTTGAACTGGGACATGTACATTAGATCAGAGGTGAACGGTGAAAACTTAACATGGGGATGGGGAAACGGTTTCAGTGGTGACAGTCAAGAAAACATGCAAACATGCAACTTTTATAAAGGCTAGAATGACCTTGAAGCAGGACAGTCATAATTTGACGCCATTTTGTCGATCTTATGTACAGTTGACGGTGATGAAATGACTGAGTGAAGAACAGAAGCCCTGCTTAAATTCTGTTTTTATTTTACTCACACAAAGTGCTGTTATTTTTTTATCATTAGTTGGACATTTTGTGTTATTACTGTTTTTCCTGTTCCATTATCAGTTTCAGTAGCTGTGGATTTATTCCTCAGGCTTGGACACATTAATGTGGCATAGCCCTCACAGTGCTGTATGAAATGAGCTGAAAATGACTGAAGGCACATAAGATGTTTCTTTTATTTGCAGCCTTCAAGCCATAACAATCTCATTTGGGAAATCTGATACACATCCTGACTTTAATTCATGGTACAGTGGTGAGGTCCTAAAATAAACGTGATTGTTCCCCTGAACGAAGTCCTCAAAGTATTTCCAGTCATTTCCTGACAAATGAAAGTGGATGATGTGCATAGTTGCATACTGACAGTTAAAAGTCCAGGGACTTGTGTCCTGCTTGCTGTGATACAATCTGGATGTTTGGGATGGGATTTACTTTCCTTTGCCACCATTAAGTGAATAAAATTTTCTGCTTCTATTCAAACACATCGTCTGTTTATGCATACAGTCTGCTTAAAGTAAGCATTATTATTTGTGTCTCCTTTGGCCTGACAGACCTTCACCTGAATAAAATAATCCAACACTGGACACACTTTTCTTCTATGAAGTACCACATCTACTGTAAAGATGTCTATAATTGTCTAAAAGTTATTCACTCAGTCATAGAGGAAAATTAAAGGTTTTGACATTTATTTAATTATGATGTTGTACTTGACCTCATTGTATTGAAGGGGTTATGATTCTGCCCCAGTGTATGTAATGTTTACATATATATGTATAACAATATATTTAGTCCAGTACATAGCCTGCCTTAACTCTGACCTCAATTAATTAAATGTGCATATTTTTGACATCACCAGAAACCAAACTGTATGAGGTTTGTAAAGGTAAATGTGACTGTTGGACTAAATTCAAATTAAATTTAATCACTAACTATTAAGATCAGAGGCCAAAAAAATCTTCACATTTTAGAAGCTGGAATCGTGACATCTATGTTGTCTTAGCATGAAAAATTGTTTTAAAAATAAAAAATGGTAGTTCAATTTCTTCCAGTCACATAAGATGTAAGGTAGTTGCATTCATAACAAACCATAATTCTTCATGTGTAAAAATCCTAAATTGTTACTGTTAAATTGTCAGATATAGTGGAGTAAAAGGACAATAGTCCCTTTGGAGCACATCACTACCAGTGAGGTGCAGGACACTTCGCAGCCTGTAGATGGCGCAGGACAACCGATCATGAAGCGAGTACGTCATGACGTCAGACGCACATTCGGAAAAGAAGCGCGAGAGAAGATGGACTGAGGATGGTTTCTGTGTTGATCTGTTGCATTGACGAAACGGTTTCTGTTCTGAGCGTTTTATCCAAAGACATTATCTCATTGATGTCAAGATGTCGGTGCTGAAACCCTTCAATAAGCTGCCTGGTTTAAACACGGCGACTATCTTGGTGAGTTAGTGTTTCATTAGCTTAGCGTGAGCCGCTGCTGAGCTTGCGTGTGTGTGTGTGTGTGTGTGTGTGTAAATGTCAAAACAGAGGGTTAAGTGTTTTTTAGTGTCTCTTACGTGGCGGCACTGACAGCTAAATGCACTGCAACTTAAGAAAACACACGCAAAGACTCGCGGGCAACAAACGTAGACGAAAGCTTCTTCAATTCGACAACACACGCCTTAAAATAAAGAAAAAATCAACACAAGCAAACACACAACTCACAACTGAAGTGTTTCCGGGGACATATAAAGGTGACGGATCTGCCTAGAAACTAAAACAATAAGCCAATGAAACACTATTGCAATAATAGCTTAATCACGTGACTAACATTATATTAGCCCAACAGGTAGCTGTCTTCACAACTGTTAAAGTACTGGTTATTAAATAGTGAACATAAGAGTGCCCCACAGTCCGTCACTTCTTTGTGTTGTGGCTGTTTTGCACCTGGTTTGTGTATTTGTAGGCTTTGTGGGTTTTTTAAATGCGTGTGTCATGTCGTGTGGTGTATTGTTTTTGTGTCTTTACTCTCTACACTCAGTCTTCAGTTTAAATCGACACAGTTGCTCTTCTGTGGAAAATCAAGTTGCTTTATCTTTATACCTTTTCATTTTTTAACCTTGTCCTTGAACTATTATCTAAAGGAAGTGTAATTATAGCAAGTACTGTCACTTTTAATGTATCTACTGCCTGACAAAATCGTTTGCTCACATTCAGATAATGTTAGTTGTATATAAATCAAACCAGTTCAAAAAGACATGTTCTGGTGCACATGGGTAGATCACGTTATCTCAAGTTGTCAGATGTTTATGTAAGGAAAGTGGATAGTTAATTTTAAAACTGTGAGGGGGTCCACTATCCCAACATCCAGTAAAATGTTGTAAATTGTATTTTATGACAAGTGAAAATGCATTTTTTAAAAATACTTTTTAAAATTTGGAAAGCTTTTGGCTGAATGCATAATATTACTGAAAGTGTGTGCTGAGAAATAGTTTCTCTCTGAAATACAGTGGCTTAGAATTAAATTGCTTATAAGGTAAAAAAAATATTGAATTGTAAGTGAGTAAATATAAACTACTGGGTTGGGTTTTTAAATGCATCAGACAGATTGAAAGTCTACTTTTGCACTTCTGTTCCTCTTTATGGCTGTTTTATAGTGCAGAATGTGACCATGAGGTTTTGTGATGACTCTGAGACTTTTTTCCTCCAGCTGGTGGAAGGAGAGGAGCAGTTTCAGCAGACTTTAGCAGACGCTCTGGTGGAGGAGTCGGCTGTTAACATGAATGTGTGAGTATTGCTCCGTCCTGTTAAACTGCTTAAGTCAGTTCTCCAGTGCAGGAAATTGTCATTAGGCACCAGTGAAAACATCATGTGCATTTCTGTTTTATATTAATTGACTTAAACCATTACAACGGTAACACTTTTTAACGGTGAAACGGTGAAGAAAAGCTGTTAATTAAGCTTCAGACTCATACCACTGTGATGTGAGTTACTATAATTACCCAGTTTCCAGTAAATAATGTTCATATCAAGTCATAATTATATAATATGTTGAGTTGTGTACTTACATTATCCCAAGTGCTTCCAGCTACTTTCAGCCAAGAAATCAAGTTAATGGTCTGTCTCATTCGGTGGCCTATCAATGGCATCCCATCCCCTTTTATTCATACGTCAGTGGAGCAGACGATTTCTGTAATTATGTCAGTAGTGGTGAAAACAGCAACTCCCACAATCCCCCACAACTTCACCACATCACCGTCTTCACTCATTGTTTTGAATGAGAAACCCCCACCAGTAATAGTCACATATTGTACATTGTACACAGCATAGTGTCTGGTGGTTAATGTACAGTATGTTAACCTCGTTCAGTTATATTGTCAGGCTTGCAATTTGTAATCATGGGAATCTTTCCCATCTCTACCATTCATGCACTCATTGATTAGACATAGCATTACAGACTATCACATCCATAACCGTGTTCATTCTGACGACAAACACGTCTGTTGTACCAAACAGGAGACTGGCCAAGAGTCTGCCTCTACCCATTGAGAATGAGGAGACTCGTCCAAGAATAGACCTGGTGGCATTCATCATCAACCTGACCTCAGAGCTCAGGTAACCCTAAAATCCTGACATATCCAAGTCTGCTAACCCACCTGTAGTATCAGATTGCCTTGTTGTGTCTTGTCCTCTAACAAGCCTCTCGCAGCTCTACGCTTTGCACCTTATCTCTAAAGCTTAGACCTCAGCCTATCCGTAGCTGAGTTATTAGAGAAAATGTACTGCTTAACATACACTTGTATGCTATGTAGAGCCTACTCAGTATTTCTTAATTACTCTTACACATCTTGAAATTAAAGAATGTTTTCTTGTTGTTTTTTTTTTTATCTTGTTGCCAGCACAGACATTAAAACCCACCCACAGATGTTTATGCTGGTATTCAACTGGAAGACTGATTGATGATTATGTTGAAAAAAGAGGGGAGCTACTGATTTCTATAGCATGGCTTTGTCTACACATTGTGCTGTCGCTTATGATAACAGTGCTCTTCAAGTATGAATTCATTTGTCAAAGCATATTGTAATAATTGATAACATTAACACTGTTATTCTGTGTTGTGGTAGTTTTCAGTCAGCAGAGGCTTCCCTCAAATATTTGGACCCTGGATATTTCCTTGGAAAAGTCTGCTTCATGGTCACTAATGGTATGACACCGAGTTAAATCCCACACTTGTTCTCAATCCTAAAAGACAAAGTAGTGAAAGCAGTGAAAGGATGAAATGGAGGAAAAATAGTCTAAGATGGCTCATTTTTCACAATTTATAAACCTTATTCTTCCTCGTATAGTGGAAAAGTTACTAAGTCTTGGTTCAACCTCTTCTGTGTGTCTCCCTCTGCTTGACTGTGATGTCATATATTCATATCTTTCTGTCTTTTGTAGCTCGTAACGCTTCAGTCCCCACAGAGCGTGTGGACGCTGTCAGAAAACTGGCTGCATCACTGCATTGCCCCCTGCTGTTTGCAGAGGATAAGGTTTGCATCAACTCTCACAAACACTGAGGATGGCTTCAGTTTCACACGTCATATCTGAAACAAACATGTGAAAGAGGGAAATATGGCTTGATGGCAAATCTTAGGTTTTAGCCATCGATTGTTCTAGTGGACACAGGGTATCTGAAAATCAAGCTCTCAAAATGTAGAACGCCTCTTTCATGTTTTTATTCCTGATCCACAGACTAAAAGTGGGATTGTATAAGTAGCAGACTGGTAATGTAAGTGTTATATTGCTGAGTTTGAATTAGGACCCTTTAGATCTGTAGTAACAAGATTGAGGTCATTAGCCACATCTCACTTTAGCAGTCACGTCCATGCTATCAAGACAAGACCATTGTGACTATTGTTTACCATGAGGGCCGAACTAAAATAAGACATCTCATTTATTTATCCTTGGTTGCTGTTGTACTTGTTGCCTTACTCTCATTTTGGAATTGCATGGTGACTGACATTTCTCAGCTACACTGGGACAGCCTTGTTTCGCTGCTGTTACGCCATCAATCTTCAAATGCATCTCTTGAAGGATGCAGTCCTTGAATTGAGACACAGCTATTGTGTCAGTGTTTTGATTTTTAGCCTGGATACCAAACCAACCAGCGAAAATCTGGGCAGTCACTCTCACAGGGAGATATTCTTCCATCCTGAAACAGATGGGTGGTGACATACATACAGTGACTGACTGAGCATTTTTAGTAAAAAACCAAGATGGCTGCTGCTGATGTGCAGACGTCTGCTGAATCTATCACAACAGTGTTAAGCAAACCGGATGGTACATGTTCTCTAGAGGGTTAACAAACAAACAACTGCGCTCACTGCGTTTGTTGATAAGATAGGTGTGTTTTCCCCACCACAGACAGGATTTAGGAAAAGTTTAATTTTTCAGCTGGCCTCAGTGTGTGCTACACCTACATTGTTCAATTATGTCTGGTGGAACTTCAGCCTGCGACTGATGATAATGCCCCTGGAAATTGAATAAACCGAGAGTCTCAGTTTCCCATTTGCAAATGCAAATTGGTCTGGTTGATGACAGGCTAGTCAGTGTCAGCAAAAGCGAATTAATGAACTTGAATGAATTAATCATTTTTAATTGGTTAATCCATCCATCCATTTTCTACCACTTATGCATGTCTAGTTTGTGTTAACCTAATGAATTATAACCATAGGAAATTCTTATTCTACACTGCTGCAGAGTACTGAACAAAACTGTGATGAATGAGAATAAATCTAAGGACAAACTGTCCCTACTCGGCTTGTACTGTACTTTGGCCTGTATTATCATGTGGTATTAAAGATGTCCAAATAACACATTAATACCACAAAGTCTTACATTTGAGCTTTTTTGCATGATTATGTAGCTTGGTATGTTTTTGTTGGGTTTTTTTTGTCTGATCAAACATGGTCTCTGATGTTCCTCCTCTTCCTGTAGACTCCTGAAGGTGTGATCAATGCTGCAGAGAGACTGCTGACCATCCTGAAGGTGACAGCCGGTCTGGTTCCTATGGCAACTTCTCTCTACCTGTCCAACCTGACTCGATGTAGAGTGCCTGCAGACATCGACCAGCCGAGCTTTGATTAGTTGCGGTGACTAGGATCATCCTTGATTTTGTGTATATATTTATTTGTAGTGGTTTTCTGCAGCTGTTAACACGGAGCAAACTGATTTTTATAGTATTTCTTTGTTATTCATTCTACTTTAAATGTGTATGCTTTGGCTTGTTGCAGCTGCTGCTGTTTTTTGTTTGTTTGTTTGTTTTTCTTTTTTGCTGAGGTGCACATCATTTTAAATAGACTAGTCTTCAGAAAAATATGTGTTAACAATAAAAACGCAATTACTGAGCTCATCAAGACATCAGTACAATTTACACCTTTTTGCTTTGTTGAACCAACACAGTGAGTCTGGTCACATGACATAATGTCCATCACAGCTGTTCTCACCTTCACCATATACAGAGCTTTACAATGAAGATGAATTCACATATCCACCATTCAGAATCTACTGTTAAGCTACACGACTCACAGAAAGTCAGGGATATTCACCTTTCAGATGAAATTTCAACATGCACCTAAAATACACTAGAACCTTTACAGGTGAACTTAATTTGACCTTCTCTAAACTTTTGAATGCATGAGTAGTGTATTATTGTTGTTTGAATGTTTTGATCTGAACTGAGCTCACTGAATCTCAGCAATTTCAATATTGATAAAGGTATTAGAAATTGAAGTGTTTTTTTTTTTTCAATTTGAATGTATGAACCCAGGAAATGCAAAGCTTCAAATCAGATAAATAATTTAGCTTCCTAAATTTGATGGTATTGAACATAAAACTTTCAGTTGTCTTAATATTTTACTAATGAGGTTGCTTGTAAAAAAAAATTACCATGATTTTTTGCTTCAATGCATCGTAAATCCTGTTTGACACATAACCATGGACACAGTTTGTTGTTTTTAATACTTACGAGTTTGAGTATTTAAACTGCAAACGACATTCACATTCACCATTTTGTGACATGCACTGGACACCAGAAAAGTGTGTTACTATAAATAATAGGTACAAACAACTGGGAAATGAGCGGCAGAATTTAGAGATTAATGATACATAAAAAAAAGGAAAATGCCCAACTATCATTGGATTTTTGAAAATCTAGGACACAGATTACATCATCCCCTCTGATTTCCACTCCATAAAAACTTGCCCTTTATCAATGAATATACAAATAACCTGCTGCTCAGGGAGAGGCAGAGGTGTGTGTTCCCTGGAGAGTGACCAGAGGCACTGTGCCTAGTGTCACGTCTGCATGTGTGCTCTATTGCGCGCACACACGCACACACAAACAAACACTATTAATAGTTAGGTTATCATCATGGCAGTTGTCCATCATGCAAGTTAACCAAACACTGTTGTGGCAATGAGTCAGAAACTTGGAGGACAACAAGGAGACAGTGGGACTGGGGAATGTCAATGATAACACTAATATCTTTGGCTCTCTTTGCTCTTTTACTTTAACACGCGACCAGTCAGCGCAGGTCAGTGCGCTTCTTTCCACTCACTGAAACCTGCTCAGGAAGTCTTATTGTTTGAAGACAAAAAGTCAACTTCAAATGACCTCTAATGTGCAACACGTGACACATTTTGTGTTGTGATTTATTCAGCACCTCTCCCTTTAAAGTTCAGAGGCTATGACCAGTGATATCTGCGTCATCACCACCTGGTGTTTTCATTTCTCCTCCAGTGAACTTTCAACCTTTCATGCACGGTCCTCTCCCCAGCAGAACAGATCACATCAAGTGTTGAAACATTTAATTAACTCATTAGAAAACGAACCGGTGCACGTCAGTTATCGAGCACTTTAGAGCCACACAGCCATGCCAACAACTCCGCCAGGCTTTACTGAGAGACAAATGGATGGAAAGTTGGGGCATTTCTCCATCAGTGTCTGCACCTGTGCAGATGCTGACATACTGCATTACTCAAGTGCAGAATTAAACTCAATGATCAGGAAAAATCAGGGGATCACCAAAGTCGTTAAGATTCATCTTGTGGGACATGTGGATGTCTGTTCCAGATTTTCTGACAATGCCTTTTTGTTCAGGATGGAGCAGCTGATGGATATTACCATCCTCAGAGCCCTGCCAAGGCTAAAAACGTCTGACAAACACTCTCATGTGCGTATCTGCACCGTTTTGTCTCTCTGCCATCATGAACTGTATTTCCCTGTGACAGCTGTTTAGAAAAAGCACCGGGTCTTAGGCTGCTGTCAAAATACTGAATAGATTATTTGAGAAAATGGTTGAAAAGTAGAAGAGGTCAGAGAGCACAGCCAGTATCAAGGATCATACTCCAGACCAGTCTGAAGAGGAAAACATTTAAAGTCATAGTAAATGGTCTGAATTTGCATATGGATTCAGTACTTTCTGAACAGAGAAGGTTGAAAATATTACAAGGTGAAGGTAACAGTCTTCAAGAGTTTCCAAAATTATGTTTCACTGTCCTCACCCTTGGTTTGACTGAGTGATACGTGATTTTGAATTGTGTAACATGAATTGGAAATGAAATGGAATTATCTTACCTGTCTAACCTCTCACCACTGCTGTGGTTTCAGATCTGAGGTACAGCCTTGAGCAGGTATCAAGGTCCACCTGATGTTTTGGTTTTTATTTTTACCGTTTCAAACATGTACTTGTAGCACTCCTCTCTCCTCTTTCAGTCAAATGCAACAATGTGTAAAGGAGAAATGTCTCTGACTTGTGCAGCCTGTGATGAGAACTAATTGGGCAGAGGTGTAGATTAACTTCAAACTGAGTGACTTAATACAGTATTGTAATATCACCAAAATGATGACATATATATTTTAAGAAGATTAATTAAGGAATGATTCCTGTGACCTGTGCAGAAATGAAACCAGAGCATTTGCAGTGTGAGGAAAGAAAAGCAGGATTGATTTATGGAAAGTGGAGGATTGTTAGTTTGCAGGAACGTTGATGGAGCGGTGAAGTCCTGTCTAAATGCAGACAACTCTGCACCATCACGTCGGCATGGATTAGGTGACACTGCGTGCAGGTCATCAGTGGCATTGCTAGGTGAAACGTTCAAGTGGACTTTTTTTAAAATGCGTGCGTGTCTGTGCACATTTGTTTGTTGGAGTGTATGCATGCATGCGTGTATGCAGGCACTTGATGTGAAGAGTTTTATTCTTGACCTGATTCTTATCTGGGCTTCCTGACCCTGAATGTACTCAAAGACCTCATGCAGTATCTTATTA
>OMNW01015769.1:11737-34827 GCA_900303245.1 Selene dorsalis
AAAAAAAAGTAACGAGGGAAGTCAAACAACAGAGAGTTTTATTGATATATATGTATGTATATATGTATATAAGGGTTTACAGTATATTGACTTCTATGGCCAAACCATGTTACACAGCAGGAAACCTACAGTATATAATCTATGACAATCTAGTAATTAACCTGCTATAGAAGATACATTTGCGAAGCTCCCTATGTTCTGTAGGATTTTCTAACATATGGGGCTGTAAGTTATAGTGATGCTATATCAGATTTCTTAACTGGTAATTCAGATCGAAGATCAAACCTTTTTTATTTTCAAAAAAGCATGTGCATGTGGGGAACATCTTGTCTGTTATCTGAGCCCAGCATGACTTGTGTGACATTAATCTTCAGCCAGAGAAGTTCAGCTCTTTGTAGTTGGCCTCAAGGTCAGCAACGACAACGGCCAACACGTTCCTCATGGCCTGCTGCCCGGCTGAATCCAGTCCTGCCTTCTCTGCCATGACTTTAATAATGACCTCGGAAATCAGCTGCAGGGGGGAATAGAAGATAAGAAATCCACAAACTGATTTAGGATACCAAACAGTAAATAGAACAGACGCAACAGGTGCAATATGTCTGTACATAATTGGCAAAGATTAAACCAAGATGGATCACACATATCAAAACCTTTCCTCATGCACAAGCTCACCTTGAAGTTATTAATGCTGATCTTGTGCTTGTTGGCGTGGGTCTCGGCCAGAGGTTTGAGGATGGTGGCATGGTTGCCTTTGGCCTTCAGCAGTTCACCAAGTTTCTTAAGCACAGTTGCACCGTGGGCAGAAACAGCTGCGTTACCAGCCAGATCACCCTTAGAGATGCCAACAAACTTAGGGAAAAGCTGCTGGGTCTCTGGGTGCTCTGTGAACAAACTGGGAGGAAAAGGAAATGAGATGATTCACCAATAGAGTGAAGTGGTTATTATGAAAATCTTGCAGATGACTCTGTGAACCTCACCCTGCCTGACCTGCAGGACAGAGCAATCTTATCTTGTCAGAGCCACTTACCGAGTCAGAACCAGGCCCCCATTGGTGGTGTAGTCTGCCTCCACTGGACCCCAGTGCTTCAAAACTGTGTCAAAGTCAGCCATGATCTGAAGACATAAAGACAGGGTTCATGAAAAATATCAAAAAAACACTGTATTGAGGAATAAAAATCTGATTCTCAAAGAAAAACAGACGGAGATAATAGAACAGTGAGAGAAAAACCAAGTGTCCTGATCACATGAAGTTCATGTCAGTTACACAAACAGTGTTATCCTCTGGTTCTGGCATTGTGTTTCTTCTGTTTGATATGATATGCCAGCAGCCAAGAAACACTACATTCAAGTACAAGTGATTACTATGAGGAGGCAGATACATGACCTCATCTGCCCTCCCTGAATCTGTAACATGGCCTCAGTTCACCTATGCATTATTTATATGAAGTGAAAGCAGATACACTTTTTTGTTTTGTTCTTACACTGTCAGCAAGGTTAGGTATGCTTTATAATGAACATTTAAATAACATAGTTTTTTCTTATAACTAGAATTTCTCTTTTTGGGCAAAATTATATACCTTTTTATTTCTACTATTATTATTGTTTTTAGCAGCTGTGGATGGTTTGTTTTTAATTCAGTGACCTTGAATTTGAAATTGCCTCATTGTTTTGATTTTATAAATTATACACAATAACATGTGCTGTCATCCTGAACCCATTATGACCACATTCTGCTTTAATCAACCTGCCATCAAACATTGTGATTTGCACAATATCACCTGTATTGTCTGTCAATATTCTCTACATCAGCATATTTTATCAATGAATATGACCAATTGTGATATTCTGTAATTAAACTACTAAAAAACAGACAGTACCTACCTGCGACGCAGCAAAATATCCTGTGTGATTATACCAAATTCTTCTTATACTGTCTCCCCCCAAAAAGAGCTGACCTTTTTATACTCCCTCCCTCTGTCCTGTCACCAAATTTTTCCAGCCCTCCCATTCGGCCACCTCTCTCACCACACATCTCTTAAAATGTTCACAACACCTCCAGCCTTAATCTGGAAACCTTTAATTCCACGCAGACGTCACATCAGTGGAACTTGGGGCATCTTTTGTCTCATATCTCTGATCCTAATCTCATTTGAGTAGAGGATCATATTTACCAGAAAGATTTGCAAATAGACAAAGTGCAAAGTGAAATGGTCCTGAGTCTGTGTGAATGTGTGTGTGTGTACGGGTGTGTGCCAGGGTGTATTTAAAGTGCAACTGCCAGATCATCAAATTAAGATAAAATTAATGCAGTGTAATAGAACAAGTCCTGCAATAAATCTATAATTTGTTGTATTCATGGGTCAGGGACTTCAATCAAAGGTCATTTTGAAGTTGTCTGCGCTAATGTTGCACTGTGCTGTGTTAAAGACAAACAAAGAGGTGTTCCCATTATGACTTATTTGACTAAATAAAATAGTTAATTAGTTTGTAGTGTTTAGCTATATTGCATGATATAGATTACATTAACTTAATTGATGTGTGGACACTGTGAAGTCTCTGGTGGGTAAATGAAATCTATATATTTTCTGCAGGTTATGAACTTTTTTATAGCTACAAAACCCTTATTTGAAGTAAACAGGCAACATTTTTTGTATCGTAATTAACTCACGATCAGGATATCCTCCCTGGTGGTGCTGTGTAAATAAAAAAAACAAGATAATTAAAAGAGCGGGAACAATAATAACAGTCTGATAAAATCAGGGAAACATTATGGGAAATGTCAAATTCCACAATAAATGATTTCAATTCAACAGTAACAGCAAGGTATGAAAATGACATGACAGATTTAATACTGCGGTGGAAATCCCACAACAACGCACATGCACACGGACACGTCCACACACTGGAAGTTAGTGTTGTTGCAACACACCATCCTCTTAAATGCTTTGTGTAAATCTACTGTAATGTTTTGTATAAACATCAACATTTTTGTTGACCCATTAATGTTTATATCCAAAGACTCCACCCTGACTGTATCACTACACCCTGTTACAGCCCAGCCTTCAAGCCTTTGACCTCCTTTTTTCCCCATGATTGTGGACACATTAATTGAAGTAAGTTAAGTTAAAGTACCCTCATTTAGTATTATTATTTGTTTGCAGTTGAAATTGCTGTTGTTGTTGTTGTTTTTTCATTCATATTTAAGAAAGTTACACTATTCAGTTACAGTAACAGCGCAGATGAACTGGCTCCAGGTTGAAGCGATTGGGGAGCATCAACAGAAATTAGGTGCCTGGGAGAAATATGTATTGAATGCAATATGTATGTGTATAGTGTCCACTGCTTTCCCTCCAGGTGTCAGTCTCTCAGCTGCAAGAAGTAAGTAATGGTGCCTATGTCTGTCAGTGACAGAAGACGCAGTATTACTGGTCGTAGCACGTGGTCGTCGGCACGAGTCATCTTGGTTGAACGGCGCTCCAGTTTAAATTTAGTTACAATATGAAACCAAATGTATTGAAATGAACGAGGATTTCCCTTAACCCCACTTCATGGAATCCACCCAGTATCCCACAGTGTTTGTTTGTGTACTTCACTGACCACTGTGCCCTCTGCTGGTTAACTCTTATCATCACATTAGGTGAAAGGTTAGTCCCCCCTCCTCTGAGCGGTGACTGGTTCACACTTCATCTCTCCACCTGACCGTCTTAGCCAATAGCGTCAGCAGTTTGCGTCACGTGGTTTTGAGATAACCGGAAAACGGCAGTGAGTTTTTAAAAGCCTACAGTACAATTGTAGTTGTACGTTACTTTCTTTTTTTTTTAGCTTCTTAAATACTTTGAAAATACACTTTATAGGTTGTAAACACGACCACTGTTCAGCAGAGTTGTTCTCCAGGATGATTCAAGCTTTGAAAGGCGTCAGACACATGAACTCCTGTGCGGTCAAACAAGTAGGTGAGTGAGGAAACACTGATACTGATAGTTACTGAGTTACTGAATTGTAGAGACACGGGGGAAGTGAATCATCTTTACATGTCAGTCAGAACTAGAGATGCTGCTCATTCTTCTTTAAGACAGATTCTTTATAATAATAGGACACAGAAAGGTTGCTTTTTTTTAGAAGTCATTTGAGAAGTGTTTTGGTTTAACTTTCAATCAAATGACATAAGAATCAGCTAAACAATGTTGTGTCTAGAAACCACCTCTCTAAGACAAGACAAAAACTAATGTATGCTCCAGTCTTTCTGAGTTATATAAAATCAGAGATGTGCTGTGTGTCCAGTTTCAGAGCTCAGTGTCCCAGTCCCATGGGGAGAAATAAGAGGTAAAGTCTGGGGTCCTGATCATGGACGTCCTGTGCTGTGTCTTCATGGCTGGGCTGACAACTGTGGTACATTCAACACCCTCGTCCCCCTGCTGCCCAAAGGTAATTAATGTTGTTGTGGTAAATGTGATGTAAAGATGGCTGTCAGCACCCTGGAATTAACACCTCCTGCTTACGTTGATTATTCCCTCATGTTTCCCTCCCTTCTTGATCTCAAAAAGTATAAAAGAGCTAAGAGCTGCATTGTGGACACATGTTATGTGAATATGGCAGCCATTCTTCATAACTCACCTCACACCTTCCTGCTCTTAGAAGAATATCAAACTCACACACAGTGATGATGTTTGGCTCATTGGAGTCTCTGCCTTGCATATAAAAGGGCAGGAGTTTGAAGTCCTTACCGCCTTGCTTGCATGTGGCTTGATAGTGATATTTCTGCCAATGACCTTTCCAATCTCAGGGTTTCTTTGGCTCTGTGATGAGCATTAACAAAAGAGTTTCAGAGTTATTGTTGTTGTTTTTTTGAAGTTGATAATAGCCACAGTTCCTTGGTTGAGACTCGGCCCTGCTCTCTGTCCTCCCTCTCAGAGTGCAGGTATGTGGCGGTGGACCTGGCAGGCCACGGTCGCTCATCACACCGTCCTCCTGGAGTTTTCTACTCCTTTCCCTCGTATGTGATGGACGTACGCAGAGTCATTGATGGTGTGTGAGTTTAAAAAGCTGCAATTCAAATCAAACATTTAAGTCTCTATGAGAAATTAAACAGTTATGTAGCATAAACAAACTATTTATAGACTTTTTTGTGACATATTATCAATTACAAGCAACATTTAATAATGAGCTAATAATTACTCAGTTTCTGTGTTACAGGTTTGAAGAGTTTTGTCTGATGTGTAACAGCTGAACGCAATTTATTTATTGTATGTCATCATTTTTATTTTAAGACTGAAGGTTTGCATTAAAAGCAAATCTAAAGTCATGGTTCAATAGACCTTTCTGGAAAACTAATCTATTTCTATAGTGCTAAAAAAAAATTCAGCCTCGGAGAATGGCTGCACAATTTTTTTAAATGTAATTTTAGATCACTTAATAACATCACCTAGGTCATCTTTGTAGCAGTGCTGTTGTCTTTCCACTTTAAAACAGTGTTAGTTTTCTGTGATGAGATACTGAACCTGCCTGACGATCTATGAAATTAACTCCCGCAGCGCTGCAGTGGAGTAAATTCTCCATCATAGGCCACAGTATGGGTGAGTTCAGCAATATGGCAGAACTGCTGCAATTACTATGTTTGAGGTATGTTTTATTTACACAGCCACTTTCTTCTTTTCTTTCAGGTGGTAATGTTGCTGGACTGGTGAGTGACACTTTTGAAAATAGTTTTTACAGAGTTTGACTGTGTTGCTGTTGCATCGTATCTTCATCCATGCCGTGTTCTCCTCAGTTCAGTGCTGTCTATCCTGAGATGGTGGATGCTGTTGTACTTCTGGACTCCTACGGATTTTTACCCACAGATCTGGTACTTGAACTGATGTCATCACCTAGACTAGTCACTACATTTGTTAAGTAGTTAAGAGTGGGCTGGCAATGTGCTGTCAATTATCAAACTATGAGATAAAATCATACTTGGAAGTTACATTTGATTTGCACTGTTCAAAAAAACTTTCCCTGTCTCATATCCTAGAAGTTGTCATCACCACAAAAGGAAGTTGTTTATTCCACCTGTAACATAATTTCAACAACAATATGTCTCTGTCCAAACTCCTGGCCCTGTTCACACCCTGTTACCATCGGTCTTGGGTGATCCAATCACAAATGGTCAGCTTGTGAACTTTGCCCTGTGAATGCAAATGTCTCCTGATCACAATGGAAGACCGCCTGCTCTACTCTCTACTATTACTACTCTCTATTATGAACTGGAAATATTTTAATATTTCAAATAGGCAAAACTTTATCTCATTGTATGAGCTGTGTGCAGCACATTAATTTGTTGAACCCCTCCTGCTTGCTTTCACACATTGACAGTGGAGCTGTCTGTCGATTGGCTACAATGACAACACATTGCATATAAAGCGAGGAAGTGAGATCCGATCGCTAGTGTTTAATTGAGATGTGTGTGGAGACGCATTTTAAACACACTCTGAGCTGACCTCTTGCAAATGGATCAGCGAAGATGTATTTTAATACCAGATCTCAACAGTGCGGGACGGACAGTTTCAAGACATGGGAACTATTTGTTCATTTATTTATTTTTACATTAATTTTACTGTGACTATGTCACTGTGACAAAGCTGCTGTTCTCCAGAAATACTTAGATTTCTAATCTGGAAAACACAGAGCGGTATGAGAAAGCAAGAGCACATGGACAGACGAGCTGCTCAGCTTCAGAGAGCTTCGTTTAGTTTATGTTTGCTGATGAAATACATTGAAGCTTTTCCTCCCACTGATATCCACGAGAAGGCCATACAACTTCATGTACAGCAACAACTGTGGGTCATCATCACATTTGACAAATTTTTCCGAATGAATCTCAGAGTGACAGTTTTCCTCTACATTGCCTTTCACATACTGCTCTGCTGTACAGTTCACTCTTGTCAGTAGTTTTCAGTTGGTCCCCTCATCGTTTCTGTCTCTTTTCATGCAGAAAGAAACCCCTAAAGTGATAAAGCAGGGGATGGATGGGTTGCTTCAGTTTGAAAAACAGGCAGAAGAGAAGAAGAGTAGAGTTTACTCTTACGAGAAGGCAGCTGAGAGGTTTCTATTTTGTATTTTAAAGAGACTGCTGAAAACCCACTCATCTTGTAACTTTGTTTGTACAACTGTTGTCTAGAAGAGCCTTTTATTCTTTTTCAGGCTTTCAGCTGTAAACCCGACTCTATCTGAACAGTCTGTGCACATCCTTTTAGAGCGGGGTCTAGTTCAAGTCGAAGGAGGTACGCCTTTATCTTCCTCTTCACTGCTTTGATGTTTGTTGTGCATGTTCCTCTTAGGGAAGAAAAATTAGTTTGTTCTCCAAACTGTTCCCTGTTTCCTCTAATGCTGGGGATGTAATGTGTTCTCTTGCAGGTTTTGTGTTCTCTCGAGACTTTCGTATTAATCTGGTAGGTTACTGCTGAACTGCACCAGCTCATCATTTTACCTTTTTACCTCTCCCAGAGGTGCTGTAGGAAGCCCATAAAATTGCAGGTACAGTATGTGTTTTTTTTTTTTTATGATTTCAGAAAAACATAGTGCGCATCAGTTTGGAGCAGAGTTTGGAAATGCAGTCAAGGATAAAAGCCTCAATCCTAGTTGTTCTGTAAGATATTCCTCCACCACACATTTCCATATGACATGTATCAAACTGAGTACAACATACCGCTGTGCCCAAACTAAACATAAACACAATCTTGTTCTTCGTCTTTACAGAGCGGAAGACGGCTTCGAGAAAATATTTGCTGAACCAGATCAAAAGAAATTTACATCAGCACTTCTCCAGGCCTACAGGGACACGAATGTGAGTCTATTTTTCTCGTAAACTAGTGCACTTGCATCTTGGTGTTTATTTTTAGCCGTTAAGCCTGTGTGTAATTGTGCCTACTAGACAGGCAGGCTGACAGTCAGCTGCAGAGATGCAAAAGCAGCAGTGCAGCGCAAGCTCAGTGTCTCTGAGACAGTAGTGTTGTTTTTATAGCTGTGAACCTTGACTCTCATATACAGCACATACGTACCACTGATGAGAGAGAGAGAGAGAGAGAGAGAGAGAGAGAGGATCATCAGGGGTAACGTCTCTGATAATCTTCTCTCTTCAAGTTAGCTGCTGATGAAAAGAGAAAGCTTGGCATGTGAGAATACTGATTATTGTGTGGCTATAATCAATATTTCTGTATTGAGAGTAAATCAAATGACAGTAATCACTGTGACGGTGTTAAAGGGATGAACCTGCAGAGAATTGTCCCAGTCAATCTGCAGCTCCCCATCAGCTTTCCAGAACTATACAGTGAGTTTAGGCCCATTGTTTAGCTGGTTGGCCCACAACTTTAATGCTCTGGTTCACTCTCACTGCTCTCATTGTGTAGTTTTTGGCAGCAATCAGAGAAGAAGCTCTAAGGGCCACGCTAATGCTAGCTAGTGAACATAGCATAGTATTTGGCAGCTATAGAGAGAGATGGTTGCCTGTGGAGGTGGAAGAGACCAAAACCAGGGTTAACTTTCAGCAGGCAGTGGGAAACCTGACCTAAAGTAAATCACAGCAGGGACGGTTGGAGGGACGTCTGCAGCATGGCATGAGAATGATAGGTAGGTGATAGACTCAGGTGAAACACATGTGGGTAGTAAGTAATCAATTAAGCAGACTGATGAAAATTCATGGGAGAGTTGCTAGAAGGCTATAGTCCTCGCTGCAGTCGGCCCGGGTTCGAATCCCACATCAGGCGGCCCTTCACTGCATGTCATTCCCCCTCTCTCTGCCTCCCCATTACCTGTGTCTCTCTACTATACTATCAAATAAAAATATACTTTAAAAAAAGGGCTGCATTTTAGTTATATGTGACAACCATTTTGTTTAAATTCAATCATAGCACCAGTATTAATGACTGTTGTATTCACAAGAAAGGTTTAAACGTGGGTGTGTCTGTGTTTCTTCCAGCACACAGTGGTGACAGTACCAGGCGATCACCACGTCCACCTGAACGATCCCGAGGTCGTCGCACCACTTGTGTCGGACTTCCTGCAAACCAAAGTGTTGACACGGTCAGACAGACTGACAGATGCGCCGACGCCTAAGTTATAGTAGACTGTTCCAGCTGAAAACGTTCTGCCTTGTCCTCTACTTCTCTTTTCCCTGTTGCTCCACCCAGGTCATGATTGTTCAACAGGATCCATCCAAGTTCTGGTGCCAGAGGAGGGAGGCAGTTAAGACGAGGACTGCTGGGCTCACTGCCTCTAAGCCCGCGTTTTCTTTATGTTCTGACTCCTTTTCTTAGTTTAGTGTCCTGTGCCCTGGTTGTTTTCCATATTTATGTCAAGTGAATCTTTTGCTGTTTTTAGCAGTGTCTTTGTGAGGATACAAAGAGAGGTTGGTGCTGATAACAGATATGCCTAAAAGCAACATTTTTTCCAGCTCATGCAGTTACACTCACAATTGACAGTGTAACATCAAGTAACATCTTTTCATTAATGTATTATGGAATGGCTCTAAATTGTTTTATTTATACCATACTGTTTACTCTCACCTTGGTGCTTTAACCACAGTCAACCAGCTGCCTTTGCATCAGCTAGAGACGGCAAGATCCTGAATTATTCACAGTATTTTAATATATATTAACGTGCAGTGTTGTAGACCTGAGTGACAGCGGCCTCGTGAGCAATATAAGGCATGAATCACACCGAGCTGATGTTCCTCAACCCCAACTGGCCTGTTAAATAGGACAGGAGGGGTGTTAAGTGAGATAAGAAGACAGATTTAGAAAGTGCAGCCTTACTGATCAAGTGAATAGTTTATTCAGAGCATGTTCAATCAGTTCTTGTGTCTGCACCAGTCAGATGTTCTTCCTTCAAGACCAATATAAAGTTAAAATGCAGGGATGGACAGTAACAAAGCACTTTTACTTGTGTACTGTACTGAAGAACATTTTCAGATACGTTACCTGAATGTTTTTCTTTTCAGGAAACTCCTAACTTTTATTCCACCACGCTTAGAGTCAAATATTGTTCTTTTCACTCCATTAGATTTCTGTGACGTACTGAAATAGTCCTGCATTGAAGTGGAGCTTTTAGTCAACAGATTTATTTTATTTTGAAAATGTGATGGACCATCACAGGAGAAAAAAACACTCAAAGCCAACTCATGCACAGTCCATCATATTTGAACCTGACAACAAGGCTCCATTAGAAAAAGACAAACAGGAGATTCTGGTCTGATATGAAGTCCATGTTTGAAGGTTTAGAATTAAAAATTCCTTTTATTTTAACGTTTGCTCCTTTTAACACAACATCAAAACTGCTGTCCACCTTCAGAAAGCACATTGTGATATGTAACATACTAGATAAACATTTGAACAGCAGCTTATAGCAGTTTTATGCTATGTCACTCACTAGGCTGGTTTAGAGTCATTAGACACTGTGAATGTGGAACAAAATGTGTTGACAAAAAAATGTTATAAATGTTAATGTTATAATATGATCTATAATATCTTTAAAATCTACATTAGAACTTGAGTAAAATCTGACTGACACTGTGTACCTTGTTCACCTCTGGTGAAATGATACTGCTGTAACACACCATTGCTCTTAATCCTTTTCATTCATCGCCATCATTTGCAGTTTGAAAGAAAGAGTGTGGAGCTATCTGTGGCACCTCTCTGCTCATCACTGGATGGAGCTTTCAAGCGTATTATCAAGTAGCTTGATCTAGGTCCAAAACTGAGTGGACATAAATGTGTCATCAGGTTCTTAACACATGAATCAGTCCCAGCATTGACAGAGACAGAGGTCATCAACCAAATCAACAAGTGCTGTTGCTCGGTGCCAGACATTTAGGCTGACGTTCTCAAGGTCAGGAACATTTGGCGCCAATCCTCAAGTACAGTTTAGGATGTGTTAGATGTTGTAGCTTTGACAGGAGTTTTTCAAAGTGTTGGACATATGAAAGTCAGGAAAGCCATTTAGATTTATCATCTGGACACTATAGATGAACAAAGACAGTGTGAGTTTATTTGCACACCAATGCAGTATCAAAGAACTCTACAGAGGTTTACTGTGATGCAATTCAAAAAACAGTCAGAAGTTCAGTTCGTTACTTCAACAACCTGAAGGACAACTGAACTTTTTGTTTGGTCGTACGGGTGTTTCCAGCTGGCCAACAGGCTGCTGGTACATCAGCAGGCAGTGGTTTTATCACCTCGGGCGTGTTGTCTTTGAGGATGGTGGAAAATGTACTGTGGCCGGTCTGATGTCTTAGAAGTCTGACACTCGATGTAAATATTTCAGCAGATGTACAGTTTCTCTGAATCTTGTGCCCTTACGTTTAATCTCAAAGGTTATTGGGAAGTGAAGAAGGAAAGGCGTGTGTCTGAGTGCCACAGTGAAAGCAGAGGATGAATCTAGATAACAGTACTGTAACATGATGCATCACAAATAACCTTCATGTTTTTTTGTTCTGTGTCATCAAATGTATGTAACTTTACACAGGCTCTCTGATGTAAATATTTATCCATAAAATACATAATCATTTCAATGTCCTCCTTTTTTCAGTAAAATATATTTGAGAAAGGTCTTTCAACACAATAATTCATCCACCTCCGTGACATGACCGTGACCACCTCTGTTTATCTAATGTCAAGTTTAGCTATATATAGGTGTCACGTTTGACCAGATGAAGCTTAGTCTGAGTGCAGTGAGTGTGCTTCAGCAGAACAAGTCCTGACCTACTTCTGATCTAACCTGTGCTGCACAAGCCCATGAATGTGTCTTTCATCGGTCTTTATATGAAGCTGAAACAGGATGCTGGGGAAATCTGACCTTATTCTGAGATAAACCGGAGAGAGAAATCTTTGACTACTTGCAGGTGAAAGCTGGAGCGTATGAGTTTCTCTGAACAAAGACACAGTGACGACCACAACTTCCACAAGTTGTGATAAATGGGCCAAACACACAACATCATCAGGTTTTCTCTTCACTAAAACTACAGGAGCATTATTGACTGAAAGGATCAAAAGTAAAGGTTCTCATAATGCATGAGTTTTACCAGTACGTTTAGTATCTAGAGATGGTTCAGGCATCATATTGTCACAGCAAAAACGTCTTATTGTTGATAGTTGATGAATCTAAAAAAGTCTATAGTTCTGTAAATGAGTGAAGTGAAAAAATTCAACCAGCAATTTTTTAATTTCAACTTCCTCAAGAAATCAGCTCTTCAGAAATGAGTGAGAAAATGAGAAATGAGAGAGAATAAGGGCTTTGCACATGACTCTACCTAAATGCCTCAGCAAGAAGCAGAGAACTGAAGTGCAGTTAAATAAAAACATAGCCTACAACATTTCAGTGTAGCTACGTATAAAGCAGCAGTAACTGAAATAAAGTCTGATTGTTTTGATGGATTAAATCTGTTAAATAGATTAAACTTTAAGTGCACTGTGGAACAGAGGGTCGTAAAGTACGAGCCAGCCTGTATACATATTGTCCATGTAGCAAAAGGCGCAGAAGCCTCCTGCAAGACCGAACCCAGGGAGAAGCCGGTGCCTGTCAATGTCCGTCCGGAGAGGGGTGGCAGGGCTGCAGCCTGCGAGGATCACGGAAGTCACATCCATGAAGTTTCATGGAAAGTTAATGCAGAAGAACCTGAGCGTGGACCACTGTTGAACACCTGAGCGATGGCTACTGAAGGTAACAAAGACAAACTGTGGGGGTTGAGACAACTTGTCAGCTGTGGCAGAGAGTTAACCTGCAGCAGTTTAAGTCTGAAGACATGATTGTTGCTGTTGTTGTTTTAGTTTAGTTTTATTTTTACTATAGTTTTGTATAATACAAAAGCAGTTCACAACATGTATGTTAACAACATACCTGTCATCTGTCCTCTCTTGAATCTGAACAAGCTTCTAGCTGCAGGGTTTTGATTGAATGGAGTTCACTAAAGAAAACCTTCAGGCAAATCTCTGTGGCAGGTACATTTTTAAAACAGAGATATTAGACTAAAGTAAAAATAAACAAGAATAAAAGCACAGGCAGTATCTCTGAACACGTGCACAACACAAGAAGACACTTTTGACACTTCACCCACTGTCAGGACTCATGGGTGCAAAGATTTATAATTTGTTGCTTCACTATGACGAGCATACTCCTGTAACTGTTGACTGTTTGTTGTAGAATAATATCAGCCTGCTGTAATTCCTATGTTGGAGCAGCAGACTGATGGCTGTCCTGTCCTGTCCTGTCCTGTGTTGTGTGTCCAGTTTCAGAGCTCTGTGTGTCAGTCCCATGGGGAGAGATCAGAGGTCAAGTCTGGGGTCCTGATCATGGTCGTCCTGTGCTGTGCCTGCACGGCTGGGCTGATAACTGTGGTACATTCAACACCCTCATTCCCCTGCTGCCCAAAGGTAAACCTCGACACATCAGAGGGGTGTAATCAAAGTCTCTTACACAAGAAAATAGGAAATGCTTCATTTTATGCATCATAATCGCCCAATAACTTACCAGGAAATTACTTGCACAGAGCGACGGAGGTAATTTGGTAGTAATTAGATGTAGCCTAAGGTCCCCAATGATATACTGCCAATTGATTAATGCAGTGACTGAAATGATTACATTCTCAATTGGTTTGTTGATTAAAAAGGCTATTGATCAATTAATCCCTCTGTCATTTATCTCAATGAAAACTGTAAAATCTCATTTTAAATTTCATATTGGATTTTTGGCTCCTGATCTCAGACGTCAACTTAGTTACTGATACTGAGCATTTTCACCTTTTTTCTAATACTTAAAGACCAAACAGTCACTTAAGTAATCATAAAAATAATTGACAAGATAAAGTATCTACGAGATAAACAAGAAAGCTCTGTCTTACGATAAATTGCAGCCTTAATCAACATCAGTCCACAGTTATGCAACAAGTTAAACACACTCCCACTACAGACTTTGATGTTTTGACTAGACAATAAATTCAAGGACTGTATAAAGCAGACAACAATATGTTTCTGTAAACATGAGTTAGACCACAGGAGGTGTGAACATGAGTCAGTGTTGTGATGTTACCAGCTGTGGATCAGGAATCACTGGAGTGTGATGTGTGACTGAGTGTTTTCTTCGTCCCTCCTCCCAGAGCGCAGGTATGTGGTGGTGGATCTGGCAGGCCACGGCCGCTCTTCGCATCTTCCTCCCGGAGCTTTCTACTGCATTCCTGCGTACGTGGCAGATGTACGCAGACTGGCTGATGGTGTGTGTGTATACATGACTGTAAAGCTGGAAAGTATCTCATAGGTTTTAACATGAACTCAGACCTCAGGTTAGACTTCGTGTTCCAGTTTATGCCGATGATAAAACTTATGAGACTGTGAACCTGCCAGTTTGATGATGTGTGAAATTAACTCCTGCAGCCCTGCAGCTGAAGAAATTCTCCATCATAGGCCACAGTATGGGTGAGTGCACCTTAAAGGAAGGATTCATCTTGATGTTTGTTGTATATTTAGCTGTGTTACAAAATAATTAAAGCATAAATCACCCATAGTCTATTCATATTCACAGGTGCTGACATTGCTGGAATGGTAAGTGACTGTGTCTCCTCCCAGGGAGTGTGTGTGTGTTTTATCTCCTCCCTGTTTTCTCACAGTCCACAGAGGCCATGTTGCTGTGTTTTGTCATGTCCTTTATATTGTGCTGTCCAAAGTTCAGTGCTCTGTATCCTGAGATGGTGGATGCTCTCGTGCTGCTGGATGCTTTTGGATTCTTCGCCACAGATTCGGTACTTTATCAGTTTTTTACTGCCACGTCTCTGAAACTTACTGCAGAGCTTTAATGGGTCTCTGCAGTTCAGTGCCATGCAGGAGTCAGGACTTAGAGAAATACTGAAGTCAGGAGTCAGGGTCCTCCCCATGCACCTTACCCTTTCTGTTAGCTTAATCTGCATGGATTATACAAGAAAATCTTTTTAAAAGAAAGACCATTTCAGATGTTTCACAACATCCATTCATCAAAATGTTATCCTCAGTAAGGAATCCCATGGACAAACAAAGAATCCTTCATTTGTCGATTTACATTGTTTGCTGGAAGTAGTCAAACGACACATTCTGCATATTAAAATCGACTCTAATCAGGCACTTTAATGTGCAGTAAATGTCATTTTAGAATATTAAAATATTTCCTGGGGTCTTCAATGACACCTGCAGCCCTGGTTAAATGTTAGTGTGTAATGTAATGTGATTCAAACACTGTGCTCATTATAATGTATCTGCAGGGTTTTTCTTTTTTAATACAGTGCAAATCTGAAGAGGAAATGTGCTCATTGCAGAATCCTCATTTAGAGGTGGAAATGATTTTTGCATTGTTATTGCATAGTGCCTAAGTTCTGTGTTATTTCTCTCCCTATTCCTGAAGAAAGAAGTGTCCAAAATGATGAGGCAGGGGATGGATGAGATGATCCAGTTTGAGAAAAAGACAGATGAAAAGAAAAGAGTTTACACTTACGAGAAGGCCGTTGAGAGGTATTACACTGTGACAGATGTTGGGCATTTTCAAAGGACTGTTAGACTTTACTGGCTGTGTCTGTGCACTCAGCTGTCAGACAAAACGTTTAATATCTTTCAGGCTGTTGACTGCAAACCCGACTCTGTCCGAACAGTCCGCACACATCCTCCTAGAGCGAGGTCTAGTTCAAGTTGAAGGAGGTATGATTTTATCTTCCTCTTCTCCTCTTAGTGAGGAATAATCTCACTTTGTTTCCTCTCACTGGCTGGCAGCTGAATGTGTTTCTCTTCGGCAGGATTCGTGTTCTCCAGAGACCTGAGAGTTAATTTTGTAAGTCCCTTTTAACCTCCCAAGCCCTCCACCACACTCACCACCTCCTCTCTCATTCGTTACACCAGTGGTTTAGCATTCAGCCCACAGAAAACATGAACACTCTTTCATTTTATGTCCTCAGAAAAACATATTGCGCCTCAGTTTGGAGCAGATTCTGGAGATGCAGGCGAGGATTCAAGCCTCTGTCCTAGTTGTGCTGTAAGACACTGACCTTTATTAAAATTCATGTTTGTGTGTGGACAAACAATGTTTAACAGGAAGTTAACAAGCGATGTTGTAGTCCACTGCTCTTTCTCAAACATACAAGTCACATCACTGTCTGTGTCAGATCAATATCATAGCTGTCTATCAATAACACAGTGACCTTCATCCTGCAGTGTATGCTCTCTACCTATATTGAATTTAAATGTTTAAATTCTCTTTCCTCCAGAGCAGAGAAAGGTCTTGAACCAGCAAAATTCCCTTCAGCGATTCTCCAGTCCTTCCAGGATAGAAATGTGAGTTGTTGTTTTTTTTTTTATCTAAATATTATAAAATGTTTGAGGTGGTTTTATTTCCCTTTATGTGCAGTTAATCTGTGTTTCTCTTTCTCTCAGCACAAGGTGGTAACAGTCCCAGGCGATCATCACATCCATCTGAATAAACCAGAAGTCGTCGCTCCATTTGTGTCTGACTTCCTACAAACTAAAGTGTCGTCAGCATCAACCATCCAACCTAAGTTATAAGCTACAGACACTTCCTGTTGCCTCTGTAGGACACTGTGAGGTCACATTGTTTACATATACCAGATGTGCAGCGCTATTAAAGTGCTCTCATAACTTCCTTAATGTGACAAGACTGCTGCAGGGAAAAATATGGTGGGACAGGACATGAGATGGTGTGACACACACTCGTGCACCTATTTAGCAGCTGTAGCCACAACTTCTGAAAAACTGTGATTAAAAAAGTATTATCATTATTATTTGTTGACCTCATTTTTTAGTTACAGGCCACTTGTGCAGCCTGAGTTCACTGCTGCAGAATAACCCCATAGCCTGACGCATCCATATCATCATCAGTTTAACTAGATCATGATCTAATATCCACACTCATTAAAAATGCATGGCTTTGCGATCTGAAGGGGGGGGACCTGTGCCCCTTTCTTTTCTGGAGTGTTTTGATGACGTTAGTGGAGGTAGTTTAATTTCTGGTCAGGTGGTCCACCTCTGCTGAATAACACTGTGGCAAATGTTGCATTTTATGTGATCTTTTGGCAAATGGGACGTGAAAACAGAGGAGCTTGTGACGTGCCCTTACCAGTGTAGTAACATTTAATTCACTGAACAGCAAAAATGCTCGGTGCTATAGAAAAAGAAGCAAATAAAGATTATCTAAAAGCTGTGGTTCATTTACGAAAGGATTCATAAATCAACAAGAGAAGTCTGACCTTCATTTCCTTATTCACAATAGGCAGCGAAAACAAAAGATCCAAAGAGAAACTTAGGTTTTATTTTCACTGGCATTTAACCATAATTTGTTACTAACGCATAATATAAAAAGTGTAACATTTATAGTAGGCCTGGATATGGACCATTGTTTCACATCGTTTATGGCTGCTCAGGACACAAGTCTGCTGGGAGTTCAATGAACATTCAAAGCTGCACCCATTCAGGTGAATGAATCCTCATATACTCTCATCAAAGTGAATGTACGTCGCAGTATATTCAGCCTTATGCTCTTATGCTCCTAACTTCCCTTTTAAATACCTATGTTATCACTTTCCTTTGTACTTAGAGATGATAAGAGCAAGTGAGGTAGAGGATGAAAATAAGGCTTGCTCAGCACAGAAACATGATGATTGTGCTTGACTACAATGCACTTCAGTGACCATCTGTTTAAACTGTGGCAGTGGGAGAAAGAGTAAAAGTGGTTTACATTGCCCCTTGGAGACAAATAAAAAATTATAAGGAATAACTTTTGAGAACAAGGTCACAGTGTGCATCCTCAAATGAAAGGCAATAGAATAGGTTCATTCATTCATTCATTTTTCTATACTGCTTATTCTTACTAGGGTCGCGGGTGAGCTGGAGCCTATCTCAGCTGACTTAGGGGCGAGAGGCAGGGTCCACCCTGGACAGGTCGCCAGTTTATCGCAATAGAATAGGTGTGAGAAATAATTCCAAAATGCATACGTCAGCACGAGTCAACATAAAAAGATCCTTCAAATCCTACAAAAAAAAAATCTTACCCTATTCTTCACAGAGAGGCAAAACCACAATCTGTTTATGGTTGTTTGCATTTATTATCTCAACACATTTGAGTATTATGGTCCGTTCTTTTCTTTAACTGTGTCAAACTTGAACCTGAAAAAGCAAGTGTTGTTCTCAGTAGGTTTCATTCTCTGCCTGTTGTATTGTGCTGGCTGAAGGCTGCCTGACAGGCCACACTGAGGGGACAAAAACATTTGAAAGTCATATGTTTTTGCCTGCCGCTTGTTGGATGCTAAGACCCGCCTCTGCAGTGTGTTGTGATTGGCTATAACTGAACATCCAGTAAGATCATTAGTCACTCTGTGCTGCCTGTAGGGTTCAAAGAGCACTGGTTCCTGCTGGCGTCACCTGTTGCATGGACACTTGAGAAGTTATGTCAGGTTAACTCAGCCACTTTTCATATGTCTTCAGCTTAACAGGTGATTTCATTCAGCTTTTATAGACATACAGTGAGGATCAGCAGGCAGTGAAATGTCATCCACAGTGATACCAGCAGGTACTATCATGACCCCAAACTGTACCACCTTTAGGAGCTGTGGATGTTGTCACTTCCTGTTGGACACTGGTGCTAATTTGAATCTATATTGAATATCTACCATATCCCTACTGTTGTTGTGTGTTGTGTGTCCAGTTTCAGAGTTCAGCGTTCCAGTGCCATGGGGAGAGATTAGAGGTAAAGTCTGCGGTCCTGATCATGGTCGTTCTATGCTGTGTCTGCACGGCTGGGCTGATAACTGATGTACATTCAACACCTTCATCCTCTTGCTGCGCAAAGGTAAACCATCACACACCAGAGAGGTGTAAACAAAGTAAAAAAAAAATTAGTTTTCAGTCTCTTTTTACTAGTCTAATCACTGTGTCCTTTTATTTCTATTCATCTTAACTCTTTCTGTGTAAAGCACTGACTTTTTTGTCTGTGAAAAGTGCTATACAAACAAACTTTATTATTATTATTATCTATGTAACATGCATTATCTACTGTTTCTTTCTGTAGACCCATTACACCCTCTAATGTGCCTATGCATTCATGCACACGTACATTTATCTGCTATACTTTGTCATATAATTGTTTGTCTGAATGTTTGCTTTATGATATATTTTTGTTGTTTTGTGAGTATTTCTGTTGTGAGGCACACTGAGTTGTTTTCTGCATGAAATGTGCCCCATGAATAAATCAACTTCTTTTTTTTACTAAATCAGTTTCTGATGGATGGTTATAGCTGAGCACAAAGAAAGAGCTTAGCTAATCTTCTGGGAAATGAAAATAATAATAATTGTGGTAGGTGGCCAAACTGCTCCTTTTGAAAAGAAGAAATAGGTGTTGAATCTTGAAATATAAAAACTTTCTAAACAGCACATGATTTTTTTTTTTTTTTCCTGGTGGTGTAGAATTGTAAAGTATATTGATGTTTTACTAACTGCTAAAACTGTATAATATATCAATAAGTAACTGTGCAGAGTCGGAAGTCGAGATAGTTGTCGAGTTCAGTCTGAGCAGTTTGATGGCATTAGCATTAATGAATAGATAAGACCTGGTGATAAGACTGTGGATCATCTGTCCAGGTTGTTTGTGCGCTCTGTAGTGCATCTCATTGCATCTCAGTTTCTGTCCTTCTCCACAGAGTGCAGATATGTGCTCATCACACCCCTTTTCTATATATGTGGCAGAGTCGTTGATGGTGTGTGAGCGCAAGACACTGCAGGACATTTTCAGTCATTGGTTACACCCACATGTCAGTGTAATGATAGATTTGATCTCCTCAGGTGCATCTTTGAGGCAGTTACATCCGAGCTGTCACGCACAACAGTAGCAGTAACTAGATTTCATTAGCTGTGGCCTTTTTCTGTGAAACAGCTCCCATAGGGCTGCAGTGGACTAACTTCTCCCTCATTGGCCACAGTATGGGTGAGTCACACACTCCGCAGACTAAGCTAAATATAAACACACACCACCTGTACTGACGCTGCATTGCACACTTTAAACATCTGCTGCCATTAAAACCTTGTTAAGGGATCTGATCAGGGCCGACTGATTTAATGTGATTAAATTTATGTGTAGGATGATCAGTCAAACGGTGAAGGAACAATCAAGGATTGAACATATTAGTCAACAGAAAATAAGCAGAATTAGTTGTTTGCAGAACAAAGCAAAAATGGCAAATACTAGTTTGATTCCAGCTCCTAAAACGTGCAGATTTGTTTTATTTAGTTTTGTTTTTTTCTGGATGTTTGAATTAAAAGACAAGTAACTTTTGCATTTCATGGACTAATTAACTGAAGACAAATTGATTAATCCAAATGAATCAATCAACAGATAAATCAGTGAAGAAGATAATCTGCAGTTGCAGCTAATCAAAGTCACTGAGCATGATTGTGGTTGTTCACTCTCTTACAGGTGGCAATGTTGTTGAGTAATTCATATGCAAATATATCACTTTTCACACAATATGCAAAGAATATTTAGCTGTATTTTCTTTCATGCCATTACAGTTTATGGTCTGTATCGTGTTCTCCACAGTTCAGTGCTCTGTGTCCTGACAATGCTCTCATACTGCTGGAGTCTTTCCGATAGATCCGGTACTTAAAATGTTTCTACTATCACTACAGGGACATGAAGAGGCTTTTAAGGGAAGATACGGTCTCATAGGATTAATAGCAGTGAAGATGATCATCTTATTGATAATTTTTCCTCAGTTATGAGTTTTATGTCCTACTTGTGTCAGTAGTTTTTGTCTATGTCGCTATGTCACTGCAGAAAGAAGTGTCTGAAGTGATGAGGCAAGATGAGAAAAGATGGATGAGATGATCCAGTTTGAAAAAAAGAAATGAAGGTGAAAAGAAAAGAGTTTACACTTATGAGAAGGCTGTTGAGAGGTAATACACTGTTACAGTGTTTGGGCATTTTCAGAGGACTATTAGACTTTACTGGCTGTGTCTGTGCACTCAGCTGTCGGACAAAACATTTAATATCTTTCAGCAGGCTGTCGACTGCAAACCCGACTCTGTCTGAACAGTCCATGCACATCCTCCTACAGCGAGGTCTAGTTCGAGTTGAAGGAGGTTAGACTTTATCTTCCTCTTCTCCTCTCACTGAGGAATAATCTCACTTTGTTTCCTCTCATTGGCTGGCAGCTGAATGTGTTTCTCTTCAGCAGGATTCGTGTTCTCCAGAGACCTGCGACTTCATTTTGTATGTCCTTTTTAACCTCCCACACTCTCCACTGAATCCTTATATTCTCCAAAAGACATCAAGCATTCATCTTGTACTGTACGTATGTGTCTCCTATTATGATTTCAGAAAAACATAGCGCGGATCACTTTGGAGTCTGGAGATGCAGTTGGGGATTCAAGCCTCTGTCCTAGTTATTCTGTAAGACATCGACTTTTATACTGAAATTGATATTTGCATGGCACTATTATGAATCATCACACTAATGTAATGTGCCTGTAATCCTCTCATTAAAATAATTCAAAGCAAATATTTCAGGATCAAACCAACACAAATGTTTTTATCTGCTCTTCTTCAAGGCTACCGGGACAGAAATGTGAGTTTAAATTGAGGGGGGTAAGAATCTGACTAGATGCTGGAAAAATTTACTGAAGCATACATTCAGAAATCATCCATGTAAAGAGGTCACCAAATTGCATTCATTTTACTGACATGTGATAAACCTGATTGACACAGTATCTGCAGAATAAATTTAGAGACAGAAAGTAAGTAAAACATTAAAGGTCTTGTGAATTGAACTTAATCCAGAGTTTAATTAGTTGTTTGTGAAAACATCCCTCCCGCAGCACATGGTGGTGAGAGTACCAGGCGATCATCACATCCGTCTGAATGATCCTGAAGTCGTTGCTCCACTTGTTTGTGACTTCCTGCTAACCAGAGTGTTGTCGAATCAGCCATCAGCATATTGGATGGACACACAAGCCACCTACAGTACACACACACACACACACACACACACACACATGCTCTCTGACACATTTTTTATTGTGAAATTTCACACTTGAAGTCTCAGCACACTCTTCTCATCTTGACTCAGAGAACACATTACCATAATATTGTGCCATTTCTTTCCCCTCCAGTTACGTTACTGTTTGATCACCATTGTAAAGTTGCTGCAGTGACTTGGAATAATTATGTGTTAATGTGTAAACCTCCACTGAACACATTATTATTGAAGCTGCTAATTTACATTTACACCTGTGACTGGATATTTACCATCTCCATTCAAACAGACAGAGGGCACAAAACACGAGGATGTTGTACTGTTTGTCGGCATTATCATCATTTCACAAAGATCTTTGTACACAATTAATAGCATGAATTGGAGCATATAATGTCATGAAATGACTAAAACCAATACCAGTAATGAAATAAACCAAACCAAACAGCAGCCAAAGACCTGATGAGAATCAACCTCAGCTCTCAGGATAGGCCGAGTGTAAAAGCTCTAAACTGAACAAAGTCGTGACAATTCAGAGGAAATGTTCATTCTTTATGTAACTTATACAGGCGGGGCGTCAGATGTCATCGTTTGGGTTTGGCGATAACATAGCTCTTTATTTGAAGCTGATCTGCTTAACTCGGCTGCTTTTCACGAACCCGCTGCCTGTGCAGAACAAGCTAAAAATGTCAGTCATTAAAAAAGATGACAACTTCTCATTATGTAGGCCATCATCTCTGTATTCAGCTTTTGTCTTAGAAACAGCAAGACCAAAAAAAAAAAGGAAAACTCATGGGAGTGTCACCATAAAACACCGCAGCTGCCGTCAGTCATACCAGATAAGAGAAGCCCCTCACACACAAATGCACACACACACACACATACACCCCTTCTCTCTCTCTCTTTTGCAATGTCACATAAACTGTGTGATGGCTGTGTTAAATGGAGTGGAATTGATTTTACGCAGCGGGCAGCAAGGCAGCGAGCATCCAGAGACATTTGAAGTACACCCCTACCCCACAATGCACACACAGGTACACACACACACGCACGCATACACACACACACCACATCCCTC
>OMNW01015769.1:34856-59079 GCA_900303245.1 Selene dorsalis
CCCCAACACCCCCCAAAAAATGATTATAGTTATATAAGTTTTCCCTCCCACTCCTACCATCCTCTCAGCCATCAGCAGGGGTGTTGTCATGGCAACCCCCACCCCTCCTTTGAACGTCAGAGAGCCAGGAGCTGGAGGATGAAGCCGCATGCAGCTTCTGTCTCTTGTGCTTCCCAGAGAGCACCTGTGATTTTTGCCGTCTCACATGCAACAGTGGGAGCTGCTGCAGCGCTGGAGATAATCTCATGATTGTTTTGACTCGCAGCTGCAGCGTATCACACACCATCAGACACACAGACACCAAGTGATTCAGCAGCGTGTGCAGGTAAGCACCATGCCTTTATTTACTATCGTGCACTATTTTTAGAATACGACACCTGTGTGTGTGTTTGTGTGTTTGTGTGTTTTCAAGTTACAAATCGTGACTCTCAGCCTGATGGAAGTGTAGATGGACAGTGTGTATTGTGTAATCTATTCATTCTTGTGCTTCATCTCACGATTGTGATCACAAGGAGGGAGCAGGAGGGCTTTCTAAGGAATGACTGCAAATAATGGGACACAGAAATGCTGCTGCAGTTTGACATGCATGGTGTCTTACCCAGCAGAGAGGGAGTGCTTGTAGAGATGACTTTTAAAGTACAACTCTCCTCATCCACCCTTCTCCATCTTTCTGCTCACCTCCTTTCTTTCTTTTCTCCATCACGTCCTTTCTCCCTACCTCCTCACCCATCCTTTTTTTTTTTGTCCTCTCTTCCATCACCCTTCCCAGCGCTTTGCTCTGACAGCAGTTATGTCGTGGCTGTTCTTGGACTGGTTCGTCCCGCTCTACCTGCTGGTGTCGGTTTTGGTGCTGGCAGGCTTCGGAGCGTGCCTGTACTTCCTCGAGCCCGGGCTGCAGGATGCCCACAAGTGGAGCAACAAAACAGTCCGGCATCACCCGCTGGTGGCCAGTGTGAACTGCAGAGATGACGATAGCAATGCCCTGATATGATCAAGAGGGCGAGGCGGCAGGCCATCTGGACAGGGGTGCTGCCAGGACATCGGAGGGATGGGAGCCAACACCTTAAAGATGGAGAGAGAGAAAACGAAAGAGACAAAAGATGGAGAGGAGATTATCTGATAATAATGCAAGCCCTGTCCTATCATTCCAACTTTTCTCTGATCTCTGTAGATTTTTGCTGTAGATGTCAGGGAAAACTGAAGCAGTGGAAATTTAGAGAATTTTTAAAATGAATCCAAATGCACAAGGAGGAGAAGACTACATGCAGAAAGAGATTGTGAGGTGATTGGAGGACATGTTGCCCTTTAGAAACCGTGTTTGAAACCCAATGTAAATTTCATGCCATCTTATACTTGTGCCAACTTTTACATACGTTTTGTAATTTGACAATCACTTTACATATATCATGGAATTTCCTTATATTATGCATTTAATTAGTGAAGTGAATGACATAAGTGCAATGAATTTGTTGCCAGCTGGGAGGGTTTTAATCCTCTCTGTGGTGATGTCGGCATGGCAGCTGCTGAGGAGCATGGAGATAGTGCCACTGTGCCAAAATGGTGTAGTAGTGATTTTATTAAAACAATGTGTATTGAATAAGGTGCCAAGATTATCCTAGATGGACCAAGATTACAGAAAACTAGTATTTGGTAATGCTCTAAGTGTATATTTTTTTGTTTTCATTGTTTCTACTTGACAGCATGGTGAGGAAACTGTGGGTGTGTAACAACCCTTTTTTGATGATCATATGCTTCCTTTGTTCATACAAAAATAAAACTGTTTAATCCTCATATCTTTTGGTTTAATCTGTACGTTACGACAAAGTCAATACCCCACTAAAGTAATATATGTGATTTGTGGCATACATCTGCAACATTGGTCAAAAGTACATCCGCTCAAGTGTGGTGCTTAAATGTAATTTCAAGGTACTTTTATTTTATGCAGCTATGTTCCACTGCATCTATCTGACAGCTGGAGTTTTCAATTGACAATTTTATACTATAAAACTCATGATGAGCTCATAAAATGCGAGGTAAAAACTTACCTAAAAGTGGTGTCTGAACAGGGTCAGATGAGTAAGCTTCTCAGATAGTCTCATTAAAATAACTGGTTTGCTTCCCTAAAGGCACAGAGGGAAAATAAATGGGACCAAATGAGCTAAGGTAAATACAGTATGTTTACTTTTGATGCTTTTGATACCAGGACTTTAACATGTAATGGAGTATTTCTACATTGTTGGTGCTTTAGTACACCATCTGCTTCAGTTTCCCACGTCTGATCTGCAGAGCACATTCAGACTTCAGTGTCTGATGAACCAAACAAAATAAGGGAGCAGAGTAGGAGTGAAACAGTGAAGCCTCAGTGTCGAGGAATGGAGAGAATGGCACTTCTGTGCCCACTACTTCCTACTGCTCTGTTGCCCATCCTGCACTCTTTGACTTATTCACTCACTCAGAGTGTCAACAGCAGGGACAGAGCAGCAAACAGCAGGTTTGTGTCTTTTACCACATTTTTAACTTTTGAAAGCTTCAGTTGTTTCTGTGTAGATGTTTGGTATTCTGTGGAAATGTATAGTGAAACTGCCAAACTTGTGGGTACTTGTTCTTCACATGATCATTTTCATTTTATTCTTAATTGTACTTCTACTTGTCTACATGTTTTTTCTCTTGAACTTGAATTCGTATAAAAACACGTGACATTTTAACATATGATGCACTGTTGTGCAAATGTAGTTGAAATAAATTTGACCTCAGCAGCTCAGAGTGTAAAAAGCAACTTAATAATTCATCAGCAACAATCAAACTAAAGATCGGAGTTAGAACTGCTTTTCTGCATAATGAGAAAATTACTTTTAATTACTTAACCACAGTTATAGATACAAACTTTTGCACTCTTTTTTAATGCAGTTCTTTTCTGATTGCTATTTTTTACTTTACTAAAGGATCTGAATGTTTCATCCACCACTATCTGACTCTTACATTTGTTATTTATCTGATTTTCCCTTTTTCCCCTGGCATCAGTTTAATTGGTCTTTGTCTGCATCTCCTCCTTCACAACTCCACACAAGAGAATGAGCGTTTTCGACCGCCTGGCTCCTTTGATGTCTCAAGTATCTGAATCCTCCAGACAAGCGAGGGAACATCCATCAGCCTGTTTGTCAACTCCTCTCTCGCTCTCTTCTCCTGTGATCAAAAAGAAAGTCATTCAGATCCCCTCATTTGATGAGAAGGGGCTCATTCATGATAAACACAACACAGAACAGACAACTACTGACAGGTAAACTGAGCTGTAGTTTATATTCTAACAGTTTTATGTGCCATGCAATATTGTAAATATTGTATTGGACTTACTTTGTGGTTAACTTTTTTTCTTCCCTCTTTTAGCTCCAGATCTTTTGTTCCAATTTGCTCCTCCAAGACATCCAGTCAGGCCTCTTGGAGTAAATCACGTCAGTATTCACAGAGCATCCATGGGGAAAGAGCTTCAACCCTCCCAAGAACCAAACCCAAAACATTCAACTCTCCAACTGTCTCTGTGAAGCCCAGCATCTCCATTTTTGCTGCTCCAAAGCCAAATTCTTCTCCCACTCCCACCACTCTGAAGCCAAAGCCAAGTGATTCTCTTCATCTCCCCGCCTCACAGCTGAGTGATCCTCCTCCATTACTGCACCCGCTTCAGCCCAAGCCAAGTGTATCCCCAACTTTGAAATTCCCAACACCCAGACTGAGTCCATCCCCAACGTCGCAGTGCCAAGGAATGAGTTTGGATGGGCAGGGAAACAAGCAACCTTCCCCTGTTGCTAGAGAAAGACGGGCCAGGTCTATAACTATCTCGAATCCTAAAATTGAGTGTAAACAGATTTTCTCAAATGAGGCAAAGTATGACCACCTTGATCAAGACACTTTACTGGACTTCACTCATCCTCATTTGAGAAGATCTTGTGCCATGACAGGCAGAGAATCTCAACAACAACAGTTTCTGATTCAAGCCGCCATGTCTCAGAGTTTCTGCTCATTGCAAAGCAAAGTTGGTTTAAGTAAAAAAGAAGACAGTTTAAGAGATAAACCAAAGCCTCCACCGAGGAATTCGGACTTGTCTGCAATCCCTAAACTAAAATCAAACATCAAACAGCAACAGGAATTTTTGCCAAGTGCAGCGACATGTAGACAAACATTACTTTCAGAGTCCGAGGGGATTCACTCTGCTGATGTTGTTTCCAGAGAATCTCAGTCGGCGTTTGATGAACTGACCTCTCAGAGGAAATGTGCAGACAGCCCTCAGAATAGATACAAGACTCCAACTGCAAGTTTTGCCTCCAATTACAAGGCTTATGAACAAATGAGAAGTACAGCTTTACCTACAACTTCCAAAATGTCATTTTCCACAGAGCCTCACTGGAGTCGGTCGACTGTTTTACCCAGCGTAGAGACAAGGAGAAGACGATTTGATTTGCACAATGAAATAAAAGTCGATACAACATTTCCATCTGGCTCTAATCTCAGGAGACCCAACAAAGAAAACAACACACAAACAGTTACAGGAAACTCAAGGCCTACACTGCATCAACAAACTGGAGCATCTGAACACATCAAGTCCCCTCAGACACACAGACTCTGGTCAAAGGCCAAGTGTCAAGCGGCCCAGATGGATGCAGAGATCACAGTGAGTCAGTCTGACTGTTTTACAAAGGATTACAGCTGCCAGTCAAGAGGCATCGACCAGGAAACGGAGGCCTCTCAGCATGCACACAGATTAAATCGACTTAAGACGTGTCTGGTGGTGCCTCAGACACAAGAGGCCTCCCAACCTTCCCCTGATGAACACACCACACCACAAACAGGAAGCTGCTCAAACCCTGACTTCCCATCACAGAGATGTCTGTTGGATCACAAGCAAAATAAAAACCACAAAGACGTGACGCTCGGTGACATGGGGCTGAATCAGACAGATATTTCTGCAGCACCTGACCACCACAGTGTGCCCACAAAGCTACTAGAACATCCCCCAGAGAAATGCGTAGTAAGCTGGCCTCCGTCGGTGGCTGGGTGCCAGTTCAACACAAATAGCTGTGGTGGTAGTTCAAAGGGGGTCTTTGACCTGCCACAGCACAGAGTGCACCAGAGACCAGAGGAAACCACAACGCCAACAACAGCTTCCCTTCCACCAAACCAAGTGGATTACTCTTTAGCGAAAAGAGCATTTATCATGGAGGAACCAGAAGACCCCTACTACGTCACCATGTATTACCCAGGCTCAGTGTATGTGGGTGAGTACAGAGATATCCAAACCACTTGGTAGACTTAAACACAACAAAGTCAATAAATGCATCTGAGTACACATGACAGGGAGTCTTTGATCTCTTGTTTTTTTAATCTGTTTAGAGTAGGAGTTAAATAATTTGCTATCTAAGGAGGCGGGAATACAGATGAGGGGGTGGTCAAAGAGGATAGCAGAGGGAATTAAGACACCGCTGCTTATCAGCAGAGTAACAGACGTGCTGAAGGGAGACGTGACAGTGTTGGTTAGCAGACTCTATCAAAGTGACTAGCACACAAGGACAAGCCAAAACAACTTGCAATAAAAACAAGCAAAGAGACGGAAAACATGCTGAAAGGAAAGCAAAAGAAAGGCGAGAGGAGATCAGCTCAGGCATAAAGTGTGAGTACTGTGATACAGTTCCTGTAACACTTTGAGGAATAATGCTTACCACACGATATCACAGGGACATGTACACATACTGTGTAATCGTTCCTTTTTTTAAGATGAAGTAAATCCTGGTGTAATATCACAGAGATTAAAAAACTCCACCAAGTTTAAATAAGGTGTCTCCGTCTCCCTGATGACAATCACAGTACAATGAGGTCCTTTAGGATCTTTAACAGCTTAATCTCCCACTTAATATTCACTTTTATACCATGCACTTTTGGAGCACTTCTCTTCTTGATCCTCTTGAATAGATGTAATATTTAGTACTTACACCAAGGTGCCCGACTGCACTGAAGCTTTAATGTTGTCCCGCTCTTCTAAGTAGCTATGAAAGTGTCTGCCAGTTGTAAATCACAGTGGAGTGGTGGAGATCTTTTTAAGTGAAGCAATGTCACATTAGTTATGTCTAGTCCAACTAAAAAGCTGATTGAGAGATGGTTTTGTTTGAGTAGAGACATTTTTTTTCTTGAGCTTTGAACTATGTTACAGTTTTCATTAGGGGATCATGTTTACTCACATGGAGATAGATCCATCATAGGGTTTATCCCAGGTGGGACCTAACCCCCAGTTTGGAAACTATTGTAGTGGTAATTCCAAAAAAAACACTGGTCAAATGTATTTCATAGTATCTAATGAACCATTGTTCAACCATATTTTTTTTTTTCTCATACTTTTTGCTTTACACGTTTTTTTCCACTAGACACTTCAGAGTAAGATATTGCTGCTTTTTAACCCTTCGGTTTGACTTTGAAACACTTTAAATTCTTTATTTCACTAATTAAATTCGGCTCAGAAAGGCAAAGTCTCAATTACTTCACAAAAATCTGAAAAGGTCCAAAGGAAGGCCACAGATTTTTGAAGCAGAACTTATTCTTTGCCCCATGAATAATCCCAATTTACCTCAGGGGTCTTTGGAGCCAGTGAAATATGGTAAGGCTAAGGTGCAGGTGCAGGTGCAGGTTCAGGGTCAGGTTTCTTTATTTGCACCCTTAGGTATAGGTTTGATCTGCAGTGGAACATGAAAACGTTAAAAAGAAAGTAGTAGTAAACTGCTGCCTAAGCAATGGTACATTAATGACCTATAATGATAAAATTCTTAATAATATATCCTAATTGATAATACTTCTGTTGTTTTGTAAAATCTTCAATGACATGGACTAATGATGGAGGAGTTTGTGTTGAATTCTGCTAAAATAACCAATGCAAGACTTTAAATCAATATAATTATAATATTATGTAACTTTCACTAGTAAAGGATTTGAATATAGGTTGATTTATTCCCACTCTGCCTCAGTACAACTTGCGGACACACGGGAGAACTTTGAGCTGTGAAAACTGGATCCAGATCAAACTGGACTTATTTCACCTCATTATCCAAAAATAGTCAGTGTCACTCACTGGAACAAAAAATGTCCCTTTGAGGCAATGTCGCACTGCGCGTGCGCGCTGCATCTCCCCACTCCCTTTCCTCTTGTCGCCATGGTAACGGAGAAGGGGGGCTAACGGCCGGAGGGGAGGACAGGAGAGGTACCCAGACTCATCACATGACCGCTCCTCCTCTCGTTATCTCTGGTGCTGGATACGTATCGTTTATCGACGGACCGGGAGCAACGTTAGCTCGGTCCGTGATCACGGAGCCCGTCCTCTCCCCGAGCGCACTGACGGTCGATTGAACCGGACTCGGTAAGTGAGACACCGCGACGCCGAGCCGAGCCGAGCCGAGCCCACCGGAGCTAACAGCTAACAGGCAGCCGCCGCTAGCTGCTGCTTCTCAGCATGGCTGGAGAGAGACAATGGGGTCGACAGGCAGGGATGGAGCCGACCTTTTGTTTTCTATAAATAAAAGATAGAAGCTGCATTTGTCTCTAATAAGCATCTTTTATCAGGGAAACAGGTCGCAGTTTCCGTGTCACCACAGCATCAGCAGCTACTGCATGTTTCAGTCTGTAAGTGAGATTTGTCTGAAGCAGGTAGCTCAAAATGAAAGATGAAATCATTCTGCTGATGTGTTGATCTGTAAATGTGCAGGAGCCTGTATAGAAACTTTTGAATAATGTGGTCCTAACTGGTGCACAGATTAAAAGGACACTGGATTATTGTTTCAATGAAGTGACTGATATAATTGGGAGAATGCTGGAGCCTGCCCATCATCATAATAATAATCCTGGAGCACAAGAGAATCTTCAAATGCTGTGTTTGGTCCAACAACTGTCCAGACCCCCAAATATATAGTCTGATGTGTTTAATACACATTAAGTCATCAAATATTTGACATTTTTGCTTGAAAAATTATGTAAGTGGTTAATTGATTATCAAAATACATGCTGATTAATAGTATTTCTATTAAGTAATCAAACCATTGCAACTGTAGTGTCAAGACTCAAATCTTTGCGGCCTAGTGAAATCATATAAATTAGTAGTTTTCAACAAATGTTCAACAGCGGAGGACAGATTGTCAGACAGTAAGTCCCTGGACACAGAGTGTGTTCCCCAGCCCTCCTCCACAGAGGCAAGGAGTCCAAACAGGAGGAGAAGCAAAGCAGATAACTTGGTCCACACACAGCTGTCTTTTTCCAGCTATCTTGTGTCTTTTTTGGTCCATTTTGTGTGTCTTTGCGTCCGTGTCACCGCTGGCTGTCCCATCTGACCCCCCTCCCCCCACGATCCTGAGGTGGAGATGGGGGCATAGCTGCATGACCACTGAGTATGGTGAATCAAAGTGACAGCCACTGCCTCGGTGACCTGTATGATCTGTATCTACGACTGTGGCTGCGCTGACTTGAAGCGTGGCAGCAGGCTGCTCCATGTGTACGGCCTGGAGGGCTGAGGTTATCGACATGTTGGCTCTACCTCATGTCTGTTCCTGCTACCATCTGCCTGCACTGTTTGCTACACTTGAAGGGTTTTCTCCTCACTCACCTGTACTGATGTCGGAGCCACACAGTCAGCTGTTAGATGTTTTTGCTCAATTTCTTTTTCAAAACAATCAATTGATTATCAGATTAGTTGCTGATAAATTTTTCTCGCAATAACATTGAAGAAGAAACTGTCTGTAATGCTGGTCTGTAACATCTGTGTGTTAGCCAATTAGATTAATACAGTTATTATTTGAACCAGTCTACTCTATAGACTTAGACTATGGCTAAGATATACAAATGGTCAGACTCTAGATAGACATCTAAATTGATCAGAGCTGTTTAGTTCTCTCTGTGAAACTAGACTGTGGTACTATGAATTCTGGGTAAATTAAGACTTTTACAGCAGTAGAAAATGTTTGTCTTTTGGAAAGACTCGGCAGCTACAAGGGCAACTCACTGTTTTTTTAGCAAAGGGTGATACAGTGAAAAGGAAAACTTGATTTGGAAAAAATGGCTGCTGTCTCCAAATACTTTTTCCCATCTCATTGCTCTGTCGATAACAATGTTTTACAAAGCCCGCGTTTTCTCTTGCTGGGTAGCACAATTCACACTAATTACTATGTTATCATGGTAGTATAATATATGTAATATGACCTGAGTTAGCCTCGTACTAAGGCGCCACTCTTATGCATGGTCTCATGTTTTTGGCTTAAAATGTCTTGGTCTTAATTTTTGTGAAACAGTTGTAGCATCAGATTTGTCTATGAGCAAAATGAATACAAGAGCAACAGTACGGACAAGTCTACAATGTTTTTGTGAGCACAGCTCCAGTTATATTTATAGAATACAACAGCAACATCTGTGTTTAGCACATCAGTATTTGTATATTTTAGTCATTTCGGTGATACCTCCACCACTACTTCTATAGCTGCATTTTCCGTTGACGAAACATTGCCTCATTATCTTCCTTGCTGTCTCTTTTGTAGACATGTCAGACGTAGTTCCTCCAGAAGTGAGACCCAAACCAGCCGTCCCTGCCAAACCCCCAAATGTGGGGGCTCCTTCCCCTTCCAGCCCCTTCCCACCCCAGGGGCCGGGCAGCGGACTGGGCAGCGGTGGCATCTCCGCTCCTCCTCCGAGTGGAATCCCTGTCCCTATTGGGAGTCACAGCACAAGCCATAGTGCCAGTCATGGTATTGGTCATGGTGTGGGCCATGGTGCAGGTCATGGTGGGGGTCATGCTGCTACGCACAGCGGAGGTCACGGTCATGGCGGCTCCCACAGCTCCAGCGGAGGATCCACTCTACTGGGGTACATTGGTATTGACACCATCATTGAGCAGATGAGGAAGAAAACCATGAAGACAGGCTTTGACTTCAATATCATGGTAGTGGGTAAGTCACAGCGGGGTTTTCCTCTTGGTGAAAAAAAATTAGAATTAAGTTCTTTGTGCACAGCTGGACACCTCCTCTCTTTCTCCTCTCAGGTCACAGCGGTTTGGGAAAGTCGACTCTCGTGAACACCTTATTCAAGTCCCAGGTGAGCAGGAGGAGTGCTGGATGGGCCCGTGATGAGAAGATCCCCAAAACTGTGGAGATCAAAGCAGTATCTCATGGTGAGTATAGAAAGAGAGAGAGAGAGAGAGATCCTGTTCTTTCTTTAGGGCCAGATATTTATAGCAGCGTTTAATTTGACAGAGAGAATTAACTATCTTTGACCATGTTCTTAAAAGTCCTACATAGCCTACTTACAGTACACTGGTAGCTGCCAGGGAAGCTTGCCATTTACTCTCAGCTGTTTACTGCCAGCTTCTGCATCTCCTGTATGAGATACAATGACTATTTGTTTAACATGACTGGGAAATTTAGCAGACAGTCCAAGATCTTGTTCTGGGGTTGTTGTTTTTTTTGTTTTTTTTACATAATTGCCTGAAAAAAAGCAAGTAAGAGGTTGTAACATGTTGCAACAGCTCTCCCACTATGGCAGAACACAAACTAGACAATCAGACAGAGAACTGAGGCTAAGAGGCACAAGTGTATATATACTGGGAGCTGATTAGGAGATTGGTAACAGCTGTGCAGGTGGGGGTTGGGGTCAGGTGGGGCCTAATGATGGGAGACACCAGAGACTACAGCAAGGAAGGGGAAATATTTGGTTCTCAAGTGATGTGGGGAACTGGTAACCGGCAGCAGCAACAGGGAAAATGATGCAGAATATCGAAGGCACAGTTTTTTTTTCAGTCTGTGGCTAAAAGTTAGTCAGCCCAGGCCTTCACCTACATTCTTGTCATGTTCACTGTCTTAGCTGATGTAGGAGTCTGGAGCTAAGTCAGCCATAGTGATGGCTCCCAGCAGCTAAGACTAGCTTGAAGCAGAGGCCTGTCCATGTATTGACTGACAGCTGTTAGCTCTCACACCACGCCTATGCTGGCACATGAACAATAAGATAGAAATCATGTTTAATAACATTAAGTGTTAATTTGGGGAAGTTATAATATTGCACGCTGATAAACTGGAAATGTCCTGCTAATTGTATTGATATAGAAATGCACAGATGTGTCGAGCAGTAATCAGAACTCGCTGGTTTTCAGCATGGTGTGGTATGTGTAAAATATATGTTTCTGTGATGGTCACATTTACACCAGCTTTACCAAATTTACACTCATTCATTGACACTGGCTCTTGTTGTGGAAGCTGCTGATTCGCGTGTTAACACCCACGAAAACATTTGGAGCATCACACTTAACCAGGCATTGAAAACACTATCATCGTGAATATCCCCATTTTCTAGAAAATTCACAGAATATCTAGTTCAGCCTTCAGTTATAGCTGTTAAAATCTTTATATGCATCTCTATAAACCATTTCTTAAGGGTTTACTCTGAAATCACATTAAATCACATCTCAATGCCCAATGTGAACAGGAGGCCACGACACCCGCTACAGATATCAAACACAGGTTAGTTCATTAAGGAAGCTTCTCGTTTCCCAAGTGTTAATCAATACTTTTAATTATGAGCTACTATATAATTTAATATGATGTTTCATGAACCTAAATATAAAATGTCAGTGGTCCTTTATAATTACCAAGACAGTTTAATGAAGCTGTAAGCAAATAATGACAAATAATGATTTTCTGCACCAGCTGTGGTGTGTATAGCATTTTGTTGAGTGAAATTATGAATGCTGATGTTCAGTCATAAATAGCTTGACCTTGTTTCTCCTTCATGACAGAAACTCTGACTACTTCATGACAAATGTAATTCAGTCATCAGTCAGTACAGATTGTTCTTGAACCCACAGATTCTCATTGGATCAGTGACAGCTTTACTCGACACAAATTAATCTGTGTTGGCAGTAATGTCCTCAACTGTGGATATTTTTGTCATGGAGAGAAGGAGTTTTGATATCACACAAGGATTGTGTGATTATTTGTTGCTTGTTCACCTATATAGTGACGGTACATCAGAACTGGTTTAACAGAATGAGCTTGAGTTGAAATGGTCTCTTCTGTCTCCTCATGCTGGAGGTTTTTTTTCCCATTTTCTCAGCATGGGGACTTTAGCTAATCCAACCAGGCTGTGTTTGTGTGTTTTTACACATTTCCATTACAATGGGACATCTCATATGAGACATGCAAGTTTTACGGTTAGTTAGTTAGCAGTTATCTCCATTCTAGGGCAAATAAATGAGGAACTCGTCTATGGATTTAGGCATCCCTCTTAAATAAGTTAGGCTGCTGCACAGTGTTGAAGATCACGTAATTTGAAGCCTAATAACTTTGCTACCATAATATGAGACAACCTCAGAATGAAGACGTGTGTTTCCGTGGCAACAACCAATGAACCCTGCTGACAAATGAGGTAGAAGATGTAATCATACTCCCATTTGTGTCCTGTTAACAACATTGTTGGGTGAGGAATCAGAATTGTTTTATTTATCCCTGAGTTTTCCTGAGCAACAACACTCGGTCACGTTTTCTGTTTGGAACGTCTATAGTTCAAAATTGAGCTGATTACTGTATTGTACTGATTTAAAGCTAGTGCATATTGCATTTAAAATGTCTGAGTGTGCCCAGCTATGTGCAGAATTTATGAAATCAGTTGGTGGCTCCTCAGTATGGAGAACACAGTGCTGTGTTAATCAGGGCAAATGGTACTGATAAACTAACTGAACTTGCAATTACACACCTCCTTGATGATTTATTGGTACCAGGGAAACAGTGGTGATGTGTCAAAACCATGGACTGGGCTCAGTGTTTGGATGCTACAGTTTACACGATCATGTGCCCATTGCCTGCGGTGGACAGTGACCTGACATTAATATGCCCTTCCCAGTTAGAAATGCTGCCAGAGACACACAACAGATGTTCTGCAGCAATAAAAAAAAGTCTTGTTCAGATCATTTTTATGATAGTTGTCATGTTTCTATCTTGACTGCCGCTGCTTTGATTATTCACATAAATAAATAAATTGCATAATATGTTGAATATTCAGATGTCAACATACATGAAATACAAATCAGTTGCATATCTTTTTTATTACAGTCATTGAGGAGGGGGGTGTGAAGATGAAGCTGACAGTCGTTGACACTCCAGGCTTTGGAGACCTAATCAATAACGATAACTGGTGAGTTTATCTACTCAAGGATCATTAAAGCCTCATAAATGTCATGAAGTATCAATTATACCAAGAACTGGTTTTCTTCTGTCATATTCCTAAACCATACTTTTAGATCAGGAGTGCTGCTGAGCATTTAATTCTCATTCTCTTGTCTCTGAAGCTGGGAACCCATTTCCAAGTACATCAATGAGCAGTATGAGAAGTTCCTAAAGGAGGAGGTCAACATCACCCGAAAGAAGCGTATTCCTGACACCAGAGTGCATTGCTGTCTCTATTTCATCTCACCTACTGGACACTCGTGAGTTAAATTTTATCAGAAGTACAGATTAGTAAAGTAATCAGTCCAACCATGGGCTTTTAGTAATCTGTTGGCCGAAGCAAAATTCACACACACACACACACACACACACAGTGTTCATGTTCATTTATCCAAAAACAGCCCTCCATCAATTGTGCTACTTTATAATGTAGACAACACACACTTCTGTCTCCTCTCTGAACACCTCACAATTAGTTTCGGTTGACAACTGTGAAATTGCTCTTAAATGGATAAATGGATTTAGCCTTTTGTTACATCCAGTGTAGCTCATCCCTCTTAGTCGGGGTAATTGAGACCAACAGGATGTTTTGTGTGCAGGCAAACAGGAACTGGGACACAAACTTTGTCCAGTGATAAGCCCACTTTTCAAAAAACATTCACTCTGTAGATCTTTTATAATTGCTGCAAGACGAGGGAAGAGTAATGAGATGTATTGTAGATGACAAATGAAGTCTCCGTGGCTCCCTTTACTGTGTTGTTACGGTGCAAACAAGCTTTCTGGGAGAATCACGGCCCCTAAATCTAACTACTAACTAATTTCCTCTCTTTGTCTCTTCTGTTCTTTCCCTCTTAGTCTCAGGCAGCTAGACGTCGAGTTCATGAAGCGACTGAGTCACTCAGTCAACATCATCCCTGTCATTGCCAAAGCAGACACAATGACCATCGAGGAGAGACAGGAATTCAAACAGCGGGTGGGTTCGCGCAGAGCCCAAGATCATCCCCCTTAAGCTTAGATCGGCTTATTGCAGAGAAATTGGTATCAGAGTAAATGTCAGCTCACATTTAAATAACAAAAGTCAGCACAGAAACACCAGATATGTTTGAGGTCATGTAGAAAAAGTGTCTTCCATCGCACTGTTAGTCGACTTAGAGATTTTTCACCTATGCTCTGCTGGGTATAACCTTGGTGTTCAAGGCTGCTCTAATCAATACTGGAATCAATATAATGTCATCTTATTGTATTGTATATTGTTTTACTAAACAGTGAAGATCAAAGGTAAGGTGGCCAGAAGCATGGATCCAAATGAATGACCTGTGTATCTGCTGGGTGTTTAAATATGCTACATTTCATCAGACACCTGATAATGTCACTGTTGTGTTTATAGCTTAATTCTGCTGCCCCCAAGTGGCCAAACAATCGATTCATGCTGGTTTATAATAAAAAATGATCCTTATTATAAATGTTTATGTTTATGTTATGTGTCCTAGTGTCTTGATTATACTGATGATTGAAGACAGGACTCAGATGAAGCAGATTTTTTTTATTTGCGTCTTTGTTTGCTGTAGGTAAGAAAGGAGCTGGAAATGGGCGGGATCGAGTTTTACCCCCAGAAAGAATTTGATGAGGACATGGAGGACAAGAGTGACAATGACAAGATCAGAGTAAGTGGTCCTCTTCTTTCTGTCTAACACACTTTGGCTTCACGATTTTTCCCCACTTCAACAGAATGACTGTGTGCCACCCCTCCTTTCCACAAAGCATGGCTCACCCTCTCCTTCATCCGCATGCACTGCTCCCTCTGAGCAGAATGTCAGGGCACTGGGGCATGTTGCGTGTTTGTTTCATCTCATAAAGCTTGTGTCGCTCCCCTCAGTACACTGAACCATGTGGAAATGTCTGTCCATAGGAGGCCATGCCCTTTGCTGTGGTGGGCAGTGACAAAGAATATCAAGTGAATGGCAAACGAGTTCTGGGAAGGAAGACAGCATGGGGAATTGTAGAAGGTGGGTGGCCTTTTCTAGTAAGCAACATTTACAGTCTCTTTGTCCGAGACAAGGTATTGATAGTTTTATATTGATAGTCCTATGGCATGAAATACAAGATAAAACATTTGATTATTTTCCTTTTGTTGCAGTTGAAAATCCCAACCATTGTGAGTTTGCTCAGCTGAGAGATTTCCTGATCAGGTAAAGTAGTGTTTCAAATCGCAAAGCAATGCAATAAACTGGAATTAAAGAGCAATTATAAATGATAGGATCTGATATATTGGAGAACTCTTTTGACGCTGTAGTATTGTAATGATTACATGAAACAGGGTTAAATAACAGTGGAGCTGCACCTAATGGTTTATTTTCATTGTCAAATAATCATTCATCATTATCTTTTTTCTTTTTTTTAATTCTGGGGTAATCGTAATTTTTCTGACAATTTCCCAGAGGCCTTTGTGAATTTTAAAGATCAGAATAGTAGCTGGTTTATTATGTCAATTAACCAATTAATTTGTTCATTAACTAATTCATTGTTTAAGCATTGACTCAAAGTAACGTGTATAATTGGTTGCTGGTAAGAATATATCATTTTAAAATTTAACTCTGTTGCAAATTCTGTTCAGGTGACCTCCTGTCACCAGTTATTCTTTTGCGTACTAACTTTTGCATCACTAAATTCTAAATGCATGACTCATAATTTCCCATTTGTGTTTCCACATTCCTCTTTCTTAGGTCTCACCTCCAGGATTTGAAAGAGGTCACTCATAACATTCACTATGAAACTTACCGTGCCAAGAGACTGAACGAGAATGGAGGCCTACACCCCATATCCTCCAACGAGACCCAAGAAAGCAACCTGTAGTCAGTCAGACAGAGTGAGAGTGAAAACAGTGCAATGAAGCTGATAGATGAGTCTAAAGAGTATTATAATCAGTCACCACAGCATCTCTGCATGCTTGGAAAACATTTAAATCTGTAAAAAATTTGTGTTTTTTGTGATTTCAAACTGCGCCCATCATTTAAACTACATTCTTCCCCACGTTGCCCTGACACATACACATATCAAACTCCTCTAGGTCCATTTCAGAGTTATTCCTTTGAATATTCGGATGAAAGAACAGCCCTGGTGCAGAGATTTAGTGCCATTATAAAACTAACATTTTATCTACTGCCAATGCCTTGTCATTTGTCATTGCCCCGGTAGTATCAGCTTAGAAAGTGCCATATTAAAAATGTGTAGAAAGAGGCTTATTTTTCAGTTTTGTGTTGTGTAGCAACCAACATCTGAATTCAGACAAAGGAAATGATTTACTCTCGATATGAAAATCATAATTCCTGCGTAGTAGTGATGCATGAGCCAGCTCTGCAGTTGACTCTGTACAAATGGCTTTTTTTTAAATTCTCATCAGCAGCTGTTCATTTGAAGAAAGACTCCTCATGGCTTTACTGTCAGGAGGGCTTAGGAAACATTACAAGCACTGCTGTCTCCATCTACACCCACCCTCTTGAAGAAAACAAATGAAATTTGTCTAATGAAAATTCCCTTGGTGTCTTTGAGTTTGATTTTCTATTTAAAAATAGTTGAGTGGTACAGGCCTGCACACTAAGATGAGAGACAGCTGCAACATCAGTCACATATGAAATGCAGTTCTGTGAGCAGCAGTGTGTGTGTAATTAAAGGGTCTTCAGGGCACATGACTGTGCATATTTCAGATTCTGTGATTCTATTAATCACTGTAATTGAGCCAAAAACAAAATGAACAGCTCAGCATACGCTGTTACACCACAGTGGGCACAGAGGAAAGATGAGTGGTCCAGTGCTTTTGTGTTATGCTCACCTGCATTTGCTGACTAAGTTCTTACGGTGACAATGGAGGGTAATTAATTACACAATAGGTGGATAGTTTTAGTAATATTAAAATTTAATTTTCTGGAGCCAGATAGACTTGTGGCCATTCTGCCACTTAATTGGACAACATGCACCCAATTTTGATAAAGATCTAAAAGCCTGCAATGTTTATTTGAAAATGACTTACTTAAAAGAGGGACATAATAAATCACATCTAGATTACGAGCTCGCTCACTAGTCTTTGCTTGCTCAAGGGGATTTCTGGCTGGGTTGATTTTACTCCTCTTTCCATTCTGTCATCATCAAAACATATTTTCTGCCCCCAAAAAGTCAGGTCCATTGGCTTAGAATATATATATATATCAGTGTACCTGTGCAACAAGTTGATAACAACAACTCTGAACTGAAAACTACTTACTTATCGTTTGATGTTTTGTATGGCTGATGGTAACAGACCTCTGACCCAGAGATGTGGACAGTGTTTTTGCTTGTGTTTGTGTTGTCAGTTTCAGATAAAATTTCTCTTGTTCACCACTTGGTGGCAGCACTCTACCATGTAAAAGCAATTACTCAACAGATCAAGACATAAATTAGGCTACCTTTGTGTCCTCAGCTGACACTGACTGTTTTTTCATATCAAATCCAGTTTACAAAGTTTACAGAGCTTGGCTCGTTCACTGCTGTCACTGATAGCTAACAGTATATCTCTCCAGATCAGGTTTACATGAAGCGTCAAACTTTAACCCAATAGTATGCACTCAACATGTGGGTGTAATTATTTAAAATCAATACATTTAACAAGTCGTAAACATGTTTACCAGGTTTTCTTCAGGAATACCACATTTCTACTGCTCTGACATGAACTGTCAGCAGTAGAGCACAAAGATGCCAAAATAACAACTAATTCAGTCTTTCAAAAGCTACCAATTGTTTTGTGTTGAGTCATCATTTTATACAAACATACACACTTTTACGATTTTGATATGAAATGTGATGTCTGCAACAAATGATTATAATAATCTGTGATTTTAGTGCAGTCAAAAGTTTTAAAGCGGAAATTTGAAAGTGTTTGTGTGTGTGCATGCATGTATCCATGTTGCCTGTTTGTTTACAGCCACTCAGTTCACACATCATGGCAATTATGCATCAACGTATCAGCTATTTCTGAGTGTGTGATGTGTACATGAAAGTGCTATATCATGCGGTAAAATATAGTCTTAACTCCTGTAACTAAAGAGACAGCCTGCTATCCTCATATCACTCATCCCTTTCAATCAGTAGAACTTCACCATGTAAATGTATTTAATAACCACTTCTCTCAAAGTTGCTGTGACACCCTGAGACATAATTTCTTGTGTTGTATTATTTATACATTAATGTCTTATTATTATTTATTCTTAATTTAATAAAGCACATTTCCATGTTTTTTCAAAGAGCCTTTTCCATGACTCAGTAATGACTTACACAAATACCAGTCACCATTTCAGAACTGTTGCAAAGTGTGTAAAAATTTACTGCAGGTGTATCATCAATAATGATATGAGAAAAATGTGGGGACCTCATCCACCACCTACATTTCTAAATTTGTTAGATGTTTGTTCGAAGCCACAACCCCTCACACACTTTGGGACTACTAATTCGTGTCAAGGTATACGACTCATTTCCTGTCTGTATGAGTGACAGACTCTCTCCTTGCAAGATTACTTTGCAGAGGCTAGTGGGGATGCCAGACGGGGCAAATATAATACAAAAAAACTTCTGATATCCATCATAAACTTGTTCATGAAACATACTGACCAGTTCTTAACCACTGGTGGCTCTGCAGTTCACAGGTACCTAGTTGTAAACATCCTTGGTGAGATCCAGTCAAGTTCAGGGGCACCCCAGGTAGAGCATGCTGAGGCAGAGTCCAGGTTTCAGTCACATCTGGGCCCTTTGCTTTACATCATTTTCTCTTTTTTTCTCCTCCCCAACTTTCAAGTCCATCTCTACTGTTGCTGTCTTAAGGAATTCTATCTTTAAAAATATATCCACCCCATCTTTAACTGGGTGCACTTCCCTTTGTAGTGTCTGCAAAAACATGATTAAATATAGCTCATCACTGCATTCTGATGAAAGAGAATGGGTTGCAGGGGAGTACTTTTGGAAATGTTCTCCAAAGAGGCTTTCACCTTTGTATCTGTTATTGCCTGTGTCAGTTTGTGGTGTGCCACAAGGTTCTATCCTGGGTCTATTACATTAGTCCCCCAAAAAGTTTCAGTTATTTTTAAGCGTGTCGTTTGTAGTGCAATTGAAAAGTACTGTATTATTTGGCTCAACCTTAGTGATAGTGATTGTTCTGGTGTCTGTTGAGTCGTTTACTGCAACACAAACTGCCCGTTTGGGGACAATAAAGATTAACTTGAACTTGAAATTGTGACATTAAAAAGGAACTATGCAGGGTTTTTTTTTTACCTTAATTAAACAGCTTCAGAATAGTTGTGATAAATGACCTGTAACATGAAACGAGGGAGAATGGAGGCTCTCTGTCTTCCAGGTTCTTTTAGCTGAAAACCAACCTTGAAAGATCAGTGCTTCCGCCCCGGTGTCCAGCTCTCGTCTCGGCGGCACCGCAACACCAACATGCCCCATAACCGTAATCTCTTGTTTATGATAGATAAAACTACACAAATATACACACTGTAACATCATATATGATAAATAATGTTATCTGCCGCTCTACTGATTGCTTACCTTCATTGAAAACAAGTGCACATGGCCCAGACGATGGTTAGCAAAACAGCAAAAGCAACCAGACTTGCAAAATTCCCCTTTAAACTCTATGTGCTGGGTGGTGGCACTATAACAATCAACTCTAAATTTCATCATATAGCTTAGAACCTATAGTTTATTTAAATCTATTTTGATTAAGTTTGCTGAAATATTATACACAGTATATGTAGAAATCTCGTAGCTCCAGTCAAGCACACAGTGTGACACATGCCCCCATTGGTTTATAAAAAGCTAATGAATGAGACCAGAAACATCAAGTTATACAAATCTTGTTTGTGAGTTTCTGCACAGACGTAATCACTATTATTGTCCTTTGACCTTGAACCATGAACTGGTTTCTAATTGTCAGTCACATTTCCTTTTTCCACAAACAGGGGGCACTGTTGCTTGCACATATTATTACTAATGAGGTTTGTTTTAACACTGGCATTTGAGTCGTGTGTATTTATGTGTGTGCATTATAGTGTTACAGTGTACATGATCCTGTCTAAGTCACTATACCTTTTGCTGGAAATGATAATGGTTAAAAGAGCACAAAAAAATTAGCCATAGTGAAAATCCAGCAGCCGGCCATAATAAACATAAATTCAACTACTAACCTGCTTAACAGGCTTTTCTTGGAAAGTAGACCGACAAAATGCTGACCATATTTATGATTATTGAAACAGTGCTCTTCATCGTGCTGTTCACATTCTGACATTATGAGACCAAGACCACACCTAACAACCCATCGACATTATGGCCATGTCGAGGCTTCAGATGGGATCTTGTGAAAGGGAGTGTCACAGAGTGTCATCAGAAGGTTGAACAGAGACACTGAGAGACTGGAAGAGTCACAGAAAGGCAGAGAAGTGGACGTCCTTTGGCCACATGACAAATTATTGATACACTGACATTTTTTGTTGTGGTATACTCACCCATGCCCTACTTCATGATATATCACTGTAGCATGAACTTTTTTTTACATTTTCCATAAATTTCAACTGAAAGTCCCTAACTTTTTGTGAGTAGTGTAGGTTATGTGATGTCATGTTTGTGCCACAGGAAGTCTGACTCATACACGAGAGAAAATGAAATACCCACCACTGCCTATAGGTGTCACTAAGGACATCTAGGCTTTTATTTGTTTATTACCATTTTAGCTAATGTTAAGGTCTTTATTGAAGTCTGTTCCTCACATAGTGCATTCTCACATGAAGAACAATAGATATACACTGTTCATTATGATTAGGCATACAATTTTAACCATGAAAATATGTGTAATAGGTTAAAATGTTGGACAGTAAAAAAGATTAGAAAGACAATTAAATCATGGGTCATTTTCCTAGCTGACATTACTAATGATTACTGTTTGATCTCTTATCGCTTATATTTTAATTTATCTTCCCAATTCTTTACTTGTTTTATTGCATCTTTGATTGTATTCCAGTACAACTAATGTAATAATGATAATGAACAGCAACACATAGTTATGACCATAAAAGTCAAAATGAAACAATACATTTTTCACACAACAAAGACCAAAGTCCCTAGACTAACTGGAGACAGGGATCAGTAAAACCGAAATGAAAATAATTATAGCAACAGAAATAACAGTGAACGAAATGTTGGCTTTGGCATTGCAGTCATTTTTTTTAAACAAATATATCCATTTCATCATTTATTGTGTAGAAATATTAACGGGGTAGGTCCTTATGTAATTAAGCACCTACCTGGAGGGTTTCTTTTTGAATCTTTTTGAGAGGCACTACATTTTTTCGGAGAACCGACAATGTGATGAACCCAAAGCTCAGCTGCTCTTTGTTGAGACAGAATTTTTAATAACCTAACTGAACAGAAACGTGCCCATAACAAAACTGTGAAAGCAGCTACAGAGACTAAAACACACAACATACAGCTGATGAGCATCGTCCCATTGCCCATATTGATGTCCATTCTCAGATTTTGCACTGTTGCGCCCTCAGCTGTCCTAGTGGTGAACTGATGTGATTGTTCCTCACTTAAACATACTCCTTTATTCCGATGGATTTCTTGCTCTTACCGAGAGCCTTAAGGTCGTGACAGCATCCATCACCACTGCTGCGTTGTTGAGTGTCTGTGGTGTCTATTGTCTGTGGTTTTGTGGTGCAGCTACTCCTGCTAGTCTGCACTTATCAGCAGCCATTTGGCTGAGTCATCATGCTGGTTAGAGGTTAAAGGCAATCTGTCTGTTGACTGTACCTGGCTATTCAGCATGGCTAATTTTTTGAGTGTGATTTTCACTGATTCTTCACTTCCGCCTTTTCTTTCAAAAAATCTATAGTCAAAAAGCTCGGCTCATAATGTATAACAACATGTTAAGGTGTGAAATGCTAAGTACTAACTTTTTACTCTAACATTACTTCATGTTTTCTGTGGCACAAACAACAGTTGATGGCCAGCTGACCACCTGTGAACATGTATTTGCGAGGTGTGATGAATCTGCATTTATCCAACATGCTAGATTAGACTGAAGAGGTTGGTTTATTTTTGGTAAACAGGCTACGTTACTGAAGCTACACTGTGGTGTGTGCAGCATTATGTCACTTTGACCGGTGATTATGTAGTCTCAGTTAAATTATTTCACATGAGTTGTGTCAGATGATTGTATGATTGGATGAGCACAACTTGCCACCTACATGTCAGGGCTTGAAAGGCCATCTTGTCTGAGCTCCAGAAGTATAGTCATAGATAGCACTAGCGTGACATCCCTCAATTTTGGGAAGATACTTTTTATGGTGCTTTAAAAAAAAACCCCCAAAAAACCAGTTGTCAGTGGAGCAGAAACCGTCATGATTTTCAAAGCACATTTACATGTGAACAAAAGTAGTGGATTCCAAGACGATTTGTTTGACCAATGAAATTTTACATAATAAAATTTTAAATATAACATGATTTAGTAACCATCCTATATGCTTTTAATAAACTGGACAGTAATAATTATATGGCAGAATTGGAGTTTTTGAACGTACCTTGTTTTTTCTGGTAATCTCAATGATAAAGGCGAATTTATAACGTTTCTGTGACAATAAAACCTATGTACAATTTTGTCTTAAACCATTGCAACAAACATGTTTACTTGCGTGTTTTTCATAAATAACTGGCAAACCTGAAAAGTGAATCAGCTCCAGCTGTATTATCGATCTTCAGACTGTTACATGTTATAATCTTGTTTTGTGTGCTTCCTGTGATCTGCATGAGCTTGGTCATATTGAAAAATGTCCATACCATTGATCCCACACAAGCACAGTGTAGCTGGATTTGTTCACGCATGTAGGAGACAAAAGATACTCAGGCTCGACTAGCACTGCAGACCTTGTCTGATGTGTGCGAGAGTGTATGAGAGGGAGAGAAAAACAGGGCAAGGGAGAACACTACTCTAACAAGCCCCACTCCTAATCACATGGATTCTGTTGTATGACCCTGCAAACTGCAATGGGACAAGCCATTAATGACACAGACAAACAGTAGGTGCAAAGGTTTAGGCTACTCTTTGTGGTCAGGAACAAACACACTAACGCTTGTTATCAGAACATCTCCATAACTCGCCCCCTGCTGGCCAGCTGGAAAACTACACGTCTTATACACATGTGAATCAACAAAATGGCTGACCTGCACAATGTTGCAAAATGTCAGAGGACAGCTAAATACTTCTGATCATTTGCTACTCAGAAATGTAAAGCATCTGATTTTTTAGGACGCTGAGAATACTGGATCACTTCTTGTCTTGGTGTGAGAATTCTTTAAACTAAAGTGTAAAATAAATAAAAATATATTTATTTTTAGTATTATTTTGATTGTTATATCCCCTCTTAAGAAAATAGGTTAATATTCTCCTTCATTTGGACTGTTTCTTGTCTTGTGTCAGCCTTTTTTAAAAGAATAATCTTCAAAAAAAATTGTACATGTACATGCTAGAGCCTAAGTGCCACTCAAGTGTTGGGTATGTAGTCACAAGTAAGACATTTCAAACAAGCCATCATTACTCTAAATCATAACCTACAAACTACACTGACACCAGTTTTTGTAAAGTTTGGAGACAATTTTTCAGGCTGTTGTTCCACTGGCTCCTCCTCCTCCGCGTTGTAACCCCTCCCCCCAGCCCGGGCTTGTGTCTGTCGTGGACAATTCACACACCCCTCCCTCTCCATGCTAATGTTCTGCTCCCTGTTGTCCTTACTTCCAGCCGTCGGCTCCGTGAGGTTGTTTTAACCACACTGCAGTTTGGTTACTCCAAGCTGAGGTGCCGCTGCTCTCAATCACATTGTGGTGGTCCTGCAAGATCCTCCATACAAACCGACCTAACACGTCCCTGGAGCTGTGCATACCTACCTTGCCGGCTCTAGCTATCGACTTCAGCAACACCGCCA